>PVJI01004051.1:0-113992 GCA_004026765.1 Micronycteris hirsuta
ACTGTAGTTAAGTTTTGGGGGAGTCAAAGTTATACACAAATTTTGGGCTGCACTGTTGTGGGTAGGCACCCTAACACTCATGTTGTTCAGGGGTCAGTTATACAATATGATGTTATTAGGTACAGTCACCATGCTATACATTACATTTCCAGGACTTATTTTTATCTTTTTTTTAAGAGTATTTTTTATTTATTTATTTTTAGAGAGAGGAGAAAGGAGGGAGAAAGAGAGGGAGAAACAGCAATGTATGGTTGCCTCTCACGTGGCCCTCACGGGGGACCTGGCCCGCAACCCAGGCATGTGCCCTGACTGGGAATCGAACTGGGACTGTCTGGTTCCCAGCCTGAGCTCAGTCCACTGAGCTACACCAGCCAGGGCTATTTTTTATCTTAAAGCTGAAAAGTTGTACCTCTTGATCACCTTTAACCATTTTGTCCATCCCCACCTGTGACAGCCATCAGTCTGTTCTCTGTATCTATGACTTCAGTTGCTTGTTGTTGATTTTTGGATTCCAGATGTAAATGAGATCATACAGTATTTGTCTTTGTCTGACTTGTTTCTTTTAGCATGCCTTCACAGTCTATCCACATTGTCACAAATGGCAAAATTTCCTTATTTTTATGGCTAAATCATATTCCATTGTACATATATACTACATTTTTTTAATCCATTCATTCATTGTTGGACACTGATTGCTTCAATGTCTTGGCCACTATGAATAATTCTGCAATGAACATGGAGTGTAGATATCTTTTTTGAATTTGTGTCTTCATTTCTTTCAGATACATACATAATTGCTGGATAATATGGTAGCTCTATTTTTAATATTTTGAGGAACATCCATATTGTTTTGCCTAGTGGCTGCACCAATTTACATTCTTACCAGTAGTGTAAAAGGGGTCCCACGAGTTTGATTTTTAAAGACAGGCATCACATAGTTAATTGAGAATTAATGTGCTATTAGTTTACATTGATATTACTATATGTAGTGAGGGTATATTGATTTATTTTGTACATAGGAATATGGCATCAGTTTTCTGAGGGGCCATGCCAATTTTAGGTTTTAATTCATAAGTTCCACAATTACATGTGGAACATGTAATTCTTACAGCTGAGAATATTCTGTTTCAAAGTTGAGTTTGCTGAGTATTTTCAAAGCATCGAAGGTTTACCAAAAGTCACAGTAGTTCAATCTGTTGTTAAATATGTAAAGCAATATGCCAGCATAAATAATGAAAATATACTTGTGTTAGTTTGTCTGTTTGATCCTCCCATTTGACTCTTCTGGCTGATTTGGTTGCAAGTCCTAGCCGCATGCTAGGAGTCTAAGAGAAGACCTGTTCAATCAAAAGAATGTAAACATCAGTTGTCTCCTGGCTGAACCTCTAAATCAACTAATTTTTTTAAATAGAGGAAGAATCTATGTAATAAATAAAATAGGAGATATTAAAATAATAAGATTTCTACAACAAAGCAGTGTTATTTTACATTTGTAATTCTCATTTATAATTTTATGCTTCTATTATTGAAAATACTATCTTGGGTTTTAAGACATTTGCTGAATAACATTCTAATATGAGAGCTATGCTATAATCAAAATAACAAATCTTGTGTATGTGTGTTTCACATGCATGTTCAGTGCCACTGGCACAAAAACGGGGTGCTAGGCATCAGAGCAAAACTTAGTCTTGACTAGCTATATAGTTAAGGGTTGAGTTAGAAACATGCACGCACCCATTCCATATTTGCTCTCCCATCATTCAGAACAAGTGATTGATTCTCTATGTAGTTCAGACTTGAGGATGTAAGTAGGAAAGTTTCTTTTCTGTTCTTTAAGAGGGTGATAATACTGTATACTCCATAGCATAGCGGGGATAATTGTACAGAGTGTTTCTTGAATAATTTAGTACTTTTACCATTGATGGATAAAAGAATTTATGTTGCTGTTTCAGCTTTCTACTGACAAAACTGTGAAAGTGCTAAATATCTTGGAGAAGAATATTCAAGATGGGTCAAAGCTTTCTACTTTGTTAAATCATGTAAGTTTAAGATCCATACTGTTTTTACCCTTACTATTGTTAAGATATATTTTTTTCGTAGAAAGTTTGATTTATAGGGAAAGTTCCAAACTTCATTAATTTCAGCTTATTACCACCATTTACTAGTTATAGTCATTAGCATTGCTGCCAGAGTTGCACTTTAGCAGTTCAGAATTGTACACATTATCAGTTCACTGCTTTGACAGTATGAAAAATAATGACAGATAGAAATTCATTTAATTTAAAGGACTATTCTTTTATATTATGCTCTTTGTTGTGTAAGTGTATGAATGTGTTTAAAATGTCTTTTTATTAAGAAAGAAATGATAGTAGGTAGTAATTCTGTTGACCTTCCCTGGAAAATTAGTTAGAAATCTTACGCTGATTTCCTAATGTACCCTAAAACATTAATTCTTATATGCCATTTTTATACCTAGTTCAAATGGTTGTTGAAAGGTTTTAATAAGTCAATTCATGTAAAGTGCTTAACAATGTCTGGCATGTTGTAAGTTCTCAGTAAATGGTAACTGGAACTGTTAATACATTTTATTTTGTTTATATCAAAAGCACTTGCAACATGACGTAAAGGTTTGTGAACTGATTTAAACTGCATTGCCTGGGATCTGCCTTCCTAGCATTGTAGCAGACATTCAAAGTCATATGTGCACTCAAATTGATCTTGATATCTTCCATTAATGAATAGAAACATTGATATTTATAAGCATGTAATATAAGAGATAAAAGAATTGGGAAAAGTTTTGAATCAATACTCATTTTTAAAAGCCTGATTTCAAAAAACAGTGTATTTATTTTAAAAATTTTCCACCCGGCTGGTGTAGCTCAGTGGATTGAGCGCGGGCTGGGAACCAGAGGGTCCCGGTTCGATTCCCAGTCGGGGCACATGCCTGGGTTGCGGGCCAGGTCCCCAATGAGGACCATGTGAGAGGCAACCATACATTGCTCTTTCTCCCTCCCTTCTCCTCTTTCTGAAAATAAATAAATAAAATCTAAAAAAAAAAATAAAATTTTTCCAAAACATAAAAAGCACAAAATGTCCATATTCCCATCCATCATCAATAACTACTATTAAAATTTTTGACATATATACTTTCATTCTCATATGTAAACAAATATATACTATGTACATTTCATACATGTACTAGATTTTATCTTATGAGGGTCATGTTCTCGATGTTTTCAGAAGCTACAGCATTGCTAAATGATGTACATGGAATAAAAAATTGTAGGAAAAAATGTGAGGTTATATTTCAATGGCTTATTAAATATATCCATATTTTTCCAATTCCCCCTCTAAATTAGATTTTGAATGATAGAAACAAAAAGATTGGAGAAACCTGTAGTGGTAGTATACTCCATCTTTAGTCTGTAAGTTTTTTTTAAAAGTTTAATTTAACAAGAAATTGTGATCAATATCATCAAGAATTTAGAGTTCTGGAGAGCTAGCTGATTCAGTCTTAATGAAATTATTTTTATTTCTCAAAGCCTTGGCACTATTTAATGTGCTGTAGATTGTCTTAATGTTCAGCATGAATGATAAACCTCTATAACAGACTCTTCCAGACAGCAATTTTAATATCAAAAAAGGCCTACTTTATCTTATTTTTAAGTAGGCATGTAAGCAATAAATGAGAGAAAGCTGGAGAGTTAGGAAAAAGGTAATCAAGTTTTTAGGCATTAAAGACTAGAAAGCCCCTCTCTGCTTTGTAAAGTAAAACCCTCTACTATAAGTAAAATTAAAAGTACCCCTTCACAATTGCAATGCAGGCCACTGATGTGTAAATTAAAACGTGGTCTTCAGTCACTTGTTGAATTATTCATTTTAGAAAGTAAATTATGTTTTCAGTAATAGACATAATCATTGCTTTTAATCTCAGTTTCAAAAATGCAGTATTGTTGGAAAAGAGGTATTGGAATGATAGTAACATTTTACTACTTTTAAATAAGGCTCTGCCTTTTGTTATTGTTAATTTTTGCTTTATTCTCACAACAGCAGTTTATAAAGTTTTTTTTGACTATCATAATGTTTGTACCCCAAACACAAAATTAATGTATATAATTCAGTCTTTAGCTAAAATCTTAGATGTAGATACAGTACACAGGAAAAGGTAACTAAAACTTTGTCATTGAAATATCATCTAGTGGTGAAATTAAAAAACAGTATATTACGTTGAAACATAGCAATATTAGTTTTTATAGTTCATTCTTAATGTTTCTAAAAAATATACAAACATACCATGTTTTCCACCTGTGAAAATCAAATATATCATAATTTATTTTTTTAATACTTCACGGTATAAATGTGCTTATTTTCATTTCATTAACAATGTGCTGTTTTATAGAATAACGATACTGAAGAAGAAGAAAGGTTATGGAGAGACCTTATTATGGAGAGAGTTACAAAATCAGCGGATGCCTGTCTTACAACCATCAACATTATGACATCCCCTAACATGCCAAAAGCTGTATATATTGAGGATGTAATTGAAAGAGTTATACAGTACACTAAATTTCATTTGCAGAATACACTTTATCCTCAGTATGATCCTGTTTACAGATTAGATCCTCATGGAGGTTAGTTTTCCTTTTTATATCGATAGTTTTTAAGTATAATATCAAAATTATCTATTATAATTTTACCATGTTGGATGGATCAGAATGCAATGACTTTAAAATGGCATAAAAATTAGATTACATAGAACGTAATAAATACTGCCTTTGATTTGAGTAGAATATAAAGCTTAGTTAACCTAGTCTTTGTTCAGTTATTTCTTTAGCACCTATTTACATATAATAAAGTGGTTTCTACTGGTCAGGGAAAAATCCCAGATAATATAGCTTCTGGTTCCATTTATCACTTTCCCTTAATTTTACCCAAAATATTAGTTGTTTATAAAAAGAATTGATTCAGGATACATATTCTTTCTTTTATTTCTAACCTTTTATAAATGAGCAGTGACATAGTTAACATGTATATGGTTAAAGAGAGGAGGACAAACTTGGTTTCTGAATAACCTACATTTAGTTATCCATTTAATAATTGCAAATTAACTTAAAAGGGAAATAGAAACTTATTATCTTATAATCTTTATAATTAATAAAATAAAAGTAAAGATGAAATAATATTTTAAATACAAGAATTTAATAGCCACTGAAATGTGCCATATAGTGCTGTTAAAATAATGTTTACTATGTAACTAAATATACCTAGAGTAAATTTCTTTTAATAAATAGCCAGCTTTATTTACCAGGTTTTTAGATAGAAAAAAAGTGTATTCTTTTAATTCAGAAAACAGTTTTATTACTATTTACTAAAAATTATTAAAAGTTTATATATTTCTTGTTCTGAATTTTTTAGGAGGCATATTAAGTTCAAAGGCAAAACGGGCGAAGTGCTCTACTCACAAGCAGAGGGTGATAGTGATGCTCTACAACAAAGTCTGCGACATCGTGAGCAGCCTGTCGGAGCTGCTGGAGATCCAGCTCCTCACGGACACCACGATCCTGCAGGTGAGCTGCTCTGAAGCAGTCTTGTATTTATAGACCACGTGACCTAAGAACAGAGCGTCTCACTGGGTCCAGTGTGACCTCGCTCACTTGATAGTGATGCCGGCACTGTGTTAGTTTTTTTCCATACAGAGTGTATGTCTTAAATGGAAATAAATTCCAGGGAAGTTTTAAAAAGAAACGCTTTGTGCAGAAGATAGGTGAATGAATGTAGTATAGATTCTAAACCCTGGAAGATATATTACCGTGTTCTTTAAAACATGTCAGGACATTTTTATCCAGAATGGCAGCAACGTTTTTTGTTTCTTTATATTTCTGTGACATTTATCAATCCAAAAGATGGAAATTAGAGGAATTGCAGCTGTGAAGGAAGGTATATGCTACTGTATTTGAAGATGAAAGAGATCAGAGAAAGAACTAGATGCAGATTGATGAGGGGAAGTAAATGCCCTCTCAGTGTTTTACAGTTAAGTTTGTGAATGTTTTAGAATTGAGTAAGGTAGACTGTTAATGAAATCAACTAGAGATGTGTACTAATTAACTACTCTTTCTTTGTGTGTGCAGGTATCATCAATGGGAATAACACCATTTTTTGTGGAAAATGTCAGTGAACTACAATTGTGTGCCATTAAGTTAGTCACTGCAGTAAGTATAATTAATTCACATTTTTACTTTATCCCCCAAGAAAAATATTGATAACATTTAATCCAAACTTATAAAAATTAATGCAGATTTTAGTTTTCCATGGATTCATTTCAACATAAAAACTGTTTTAGTGTCCCTTAGGTTTTAAGCACTTCTAAATACTTAACAGTATTTTAGTTAGCACCCTGGCTAGTGTGGCTCAGTTGGTTGGAGAGTTGTCCTGTAGACCGAAAGGTTGCAGGTTTGATTACCAGTCAGAGCGCACATCCAGGTTGTGCATTTGGTCAGTCGTCCCGGCACATAGGAGAACGCAACCAATTGATGTTTCCTCTCACATCGATGTTTCTCTCTCCCCCCCCCCCTTGCCTTCTTTCTAACAGCAATGGCGAAAAAATGTCCTTGGGTGAGGAAAAGAAATAAAAAATACCTATTTTTTAGTTAGTAATCTATATTTACTATAAAGTCATAATTGTTTAAAATCATTTGAATCTTTCTGTACTCTGACTCCTATAAGAATGTTACTAATCATAGAAAAGCAGGTTATTTCAGTTATTGCTATTGAAAATGTTTAAAACATTTTCATTTTAAATGGCAGATTATTATTTTTATTACGTTATAGTATCATTTTTGTTTTATTTCCAAATAATTATAAAAACCTTAATTTGGAATCTTATAATACTAAACAGGTATTCTCAAGATATGAAAAACATAGGCAGTTAATTTTGGAAGAAATTTTTACTTCACTTGCAAGATTACCAACCAGCAAGAGGAGTTTAAGGAACTTCAGGTAATTATAGCAAAGGTCAAGTATAATTGAGAACTTCATTATATTGTAGCCTTTATATTTTTTCATTATTTCTGTCTAATTTTTTATTTTAATATTCAAATAAAAGAGAGACAGTTCAGTCAAAAGAGAATGAAGAATAGCTTAGATGTGTGAAATAACAACACATATTTGAGTGAGTTAAAGAAATTCACTGATTCTCAAATGTAAAGATCCATGGCAGGGTTTTTCAGTTTTAGTGCTATTGACATTTTGGGCCAGATAACACTTTGTTGTGGAGGGCTTTCCTGTGCTTGTTAACATGCTTAGCAGCATCCCCGACATCTCTACCTACTGGATGCCAAGAACAACACCCCTGTTTCCAATAAGTGACAACTAGCATTTTCTCCAGACACTGATAAATGTCTCCTGAAAAGCAAAATCATCCCTAGTTAAGAACCACTCATCTGAGAGAAGAGCAGTAAGAAATTGGCTCTAAAGCGTCAGAGGTAGTTTAAGGATTTTATAAGCCACACTAAGGAACTTGCACTTAATACTTCATATAATATGGAGTCACTAAATACTGTTTTTAAAAGAGCCAAAAGATTGCTCTAACAGCAGTATAGAAAGTAGACATGAAGATTAAATGCTTTAAATCACTAAGCACAGAGTAAAACTAAGGAATGTTATCCACAGCTGTGGTCAGCATTATTGTCTTTGTTGTCATAGGTAATCATCATCATTATAACTATCATTATAATATTCCTGAGTGATTAAGTGTGTTGATCTTATATGTAGAATTATATTGCTTTCAAGGCTGTCTTCTGTAAAATTATTATTATTATCTTAATTTTTGAGACTAATTGTGTATTGATAAACATCTTATCTATTATACCTGAATAAAAGCTATCAACATGTAAAAGAGTTCCTATGTTTTTATCTTTAGAACAAAAGATTTAGAATTTGATTCTTTATATTCTATCCTATAGACCTTACACTATAGCACAGATGTTCAAGAGCTAACTGTAGCAGATATTAGTGAGAATGAATACCACAATGCAAGGGCGTTTGGAAATCTGAAAGACTTTTCTCATTTAAAAAAATTATTTTGAGGAGTATTTTATATTTTTCATTATAAATGTTTTATCTGTAGTACACATGGAATGTGTAAGGAAATATTATTAAATATTTCATTTTCCTTTGTTTTAATTATCTATGGGGGTTTAATTGGCATTTTTCTAATTTATTAAAAATAATTAGGCATGATCCTAGACATGATGCTACTGTAAGCACTAAAGCTAATGCCTAGAAGTATTGGTAATGAAAGCATCCCAAAACTTAAAGATAACAGATGACATGCAAAATGAAATTCTCTTTATACTCTGTATGATTTAAGTGTTTTCTTTTTTCATTAAAGGTTAAACAGTAGTGATATGGATGGAGAGCCTATGTATATTCAGATGGTTACAGCACTGGTTTTACAATTAATTCAGTGTGTAGTACACTTACCATCATCAGAGAAGGACTCTAATTCGGAAGAGGACTCAAATAAAAAAGTAAGACATTTTTTATAAGTTTTATAACTTTGTACTTTTATAGGAAAAAGCACATATGTGAGGGTGGACCCCTTGTAGTACATGCTTCCCACTCTAGGTGAGAGTTCTCAGAACCCATCTGTATCAGTGTACAGGTGTTGTTGTGAGAGACTGCATTCAGCTTTGGTGAATTTTTTTGGAAGACTTTCACCACATTTGCCCATTTCATTATGGGTGATTTATAAGCACACCTGCCAGTGCTGCACTGAGTGTTCAGCAGTTTATAACCAAAAACATCATTACCCCCGTACCCCACTCTTCCATTCACCCTATCCTGCCCCGAGTGACTTTTTTTTGTTTCCCTGGATGGAAAAAAAAAGCCGTCAAAGGGAAACATTTTACCGATGTGGAAAAGTTGAAACAAAAAACAAGAGAAGTGTTAAAAGGCATCAGAATTGACAAATTCAAAAAACTGTTTTGAGCAGTGGAAGAAACGTCATCTTGTCAGGTGTATTGCATCAAATGGAGAGTACTTCGAAGGTCACTGAATTTTAAGCATGCAAGAATAAATACACAATTTTTTATAAATAGATCTGGTTCTTTTGGGGTCCACCCTTATATTCTCTGCCATTCTTTTTTTTTTTTTAAGGTTTTATTTATTTTTAGAGAAAGGGGAAGGGAGGAAGAAAGAGAGGGAGAGAGAAATATCGGTGTGTGGTTGCCTCTCACGTGGCACCCACTGGGGACCTGGCCCGCAACCCAGGCATGTGCCCTAACTGGGAATCAGACCAGTGACCCTTTGGTTTGCAGCTTGTGTTCAATCCATTGAGCTACACCAGCCAGGGTTTCTCTGCCATTCTTATAGAACTGAAGTTCTTATTTAGGGTTTCAAGGTTGGCCGTTAGGACTTGAGTTCTGGTTCACACTGTTAATATCTACCAGTGATAAAACAAACAAATCATTTTGATCTGAGTTTGTTTCTTTCACTATGAAATGGTGATGATAGTACCTAACAAACCTACCATACCAATTCGTAAGACTTAAGTAAGATATTGAATGTGAAAGTGAATATTATAATATGTAATATCTCTATTAATGCATAACATAATTGTAATGTAATTAATTTATACACAAAACGAGTTTATGACCTCACAGTTAAGTAAATCATAACTAAGATTTGTTTTTGGTTTGTAGATTTTATACCCTAACACTTACAATTTTTCCAAGTTTTATAGTATTGCTTTAAAAAAATCCAAAAGAAATAGGAATAATTAATTAAGTAAAAAATGCATATCAAAGAAGTTAGGTCCCTCTTGTTTCTCCTAACCCTCCTAATCCAATTACTCTCTCTCTACTCTTCCCTTCCTTAACCATCCGCAACAAGTATCACAAGAGTGTTTAATCCCTCCGTTTATATATTTATCTGCCTAACTTTGATACAGAATTATTTTTCAAGTTTATGTAAGTGATATCCTGACACATTTACAGCTAATGTTTTTCCTCAACATTGTTTTAGTAGATATAACTTAATAATAGCAGATTTCTTTTTGACTTGAGGTGAACACATATAACTATATCACAACTTTGAGCAAGAGTATCTCTAGATATACTTTGAAGTAAAATATTAAATCATAGTGTACATATAACTCTACTGAAACTTGTCAGTTTGCTCAACAAACTAGTATTCCACTTTACAGTCGTACCTTTTGATTTTACCTACTCTGGTCAGTGTGAAATGATACCATGTTATATTTTGCATTTTCCCGGTTAATCATGAGCTTTTTCATATATTTATTTGCCCTTTGGTTTTCAGAATTTTGAATGACTGGTTTATATCCTAGCCTTTAAATTTCTAATGAAGGGGTTGAATTTTTTTTTGTATTATATTCCAATGTTTTGTAAACTTAGAGCTTGTAATGATTTTGTATTTTCAATCAGTTTCTTGTTCTGGCCTAGATCATGATAAGCAACTATTAATATTGCATCTGTTAACCACATTTGTCACTCTTACATATTTAAATAAACTAATATGAACTCAATATTTTCATTTTGTTTTTATAAAGTATTAAAATATGTTTAATATAGTAATTATAGCCTTTCTCTTTATATGTAAAACAATAGTTAAGCATTTTAGTATTTAAATGTATTACTGGGCTTCTAGTCACAATTGTGGTGTAGGTAAACACAGCTCACCTCTTCACACAACCACATCAAAATTACAATTAAACTATAGATCAGTCATCATTCAGAACCATCATAAATGAAGCTGAATGAAAGTCCTGCAACTATGGAATTGAAGAAGAAATCACATCGAGACTGGTAGGAGGGATAGAGATGTGGAACAGGCTAGTCCCACACATGTGTGGCAGAGGAAAATCAGAGGGATATCTCAGGAGTAAGGGGTCCCAGGTGCCCCCAGCCCAGTGTTGCAGTTCCAAGAAGATAAGACTCCATAACATCTGACTGTAAATCCAGCAGGCGTTGACACCGTCAAAGACAGAAACTTCAAGAGTCCCGGACTAAAGGGCCCATGCACAGGCTTACTTTGGGCTTACTGCCTCTGAGCTCCATTGCCGGGGCAGCAACTTGAAAGGCACCAGAGCCGAATGGGGAGGATCTGAATTGTCCAGCATTAAAGTGAGAGTTGGAAGGGAGCTTTCTCCCAGACAGAAGTGCTGGCAGAGGCCATTATGCCTTTTATAGCCCTACCACCCCCACCCTCGAGCAGGCAGATACTGTATCTGATACTTCATTAACCTGACTCACTCTGTTTGCTCCACTCAGCTTTCAGGCCCACCCAAGCTGTTTACAGTGGCTTTTCCATACAACTGACTTGTCTTTACCCACTGACTTGTCTTTACCTCTGCTTCAGATTTTCCTACATTCTCTCAAATAAGCAGCAGCTGGCTTTAGTGAATCCCATACCTCTTACTGAGTTGCTCCTGGCCGGGCACTAGCAGCAGCTGGCCATGGTTCACAGCTTGGCCTCTCCTAGGCACCTCTCAGCCCAATACAAGTATCAGCCATCTGCATTGCTTTGTAGCTTATGCTGTGTGACTCTGGACAAAACACAGGTGGTGGCTGACCTTGGACATGGCAACAGCAGTCAAGTCCCAACTACAAGAGGAGGGTGTACACAGCCCACACAGTGGGAGCGCTTTGAGTACCCAGCTTGGGTTATAGGGGAGGCTGTGCCACTGGAACATACAGGACACCTACTACACTAGGCCACTCTACCAAGCCTGGGAGACATAGCAGCCTTACTTAATACATAGAAACAAACACAGGGAAGCTGTCAAAGTGAGGAGACAAAGAAATGGGGCCCAAATGAAAAAAAAAAACAAACCCAGAACAAAACTCCAGAAGAAGAACTAAATAAAATGGAGACAAACAACCTACTAGATGCATTGTTCAAAACACCGGTTATGAGGATGCTCAGTGAACTTAGTGAGAACCTCAGCAGCATGAAAAATATCCAGTCAGAAACAAAGGATGCATTAACTGAAATGAACAATTTACAAGGTATCAACAGTAGAGTGGATGAAGCTGAGAGTCAAATCAGCAATTCGGAGTATAAGGAAGCAAAAAACCAATCAGAACAACAAGAAGAAAAAATCCAAAAAGATTTTTTTCACAGAGGGGTAAGGAGCCTCCCAGAAAACTTCAAGTATGCCAACATTTGCGTCATGGTGGTACAGGAAGGAGGAGAGAGAGCAAGAAATTGGAAATCTATATGAAAAAAATAATGACAGAAAACTTCCCTAACATGGTGAAAGAAATAGACATAACAAGTCCAGCAGGCACAGAAAGTCCCAAACAAGATGAATGCAAAGAGGTCCACACCGAGACACATCATAATTAAAATGACAAAGGTTTATACAAAGAGAGAATCTTAAAAGCAGCAAGAAAAAAGCAATTAGTGCCTTGGCTGGTGTGGCTCAGTGGATTGAACACCAACCTGCAAACCAAAGTGTTGCCAGTTCAATTCCAGGGCCTGTGTTGCAATTTCAGGGCCCATGCCTGGGTTGTGGGCCAGGTCCCCAGTAGAGGGTGTGTGAGAGGCAGCCACACATTGATGCTTCTCTCCCTTTTTCTCCCTCCATTCTCCTCTGTCTAATGATAAATAAAGTCTTTTTAAAAAAGAAAAAAGCAGTTAATTACCTCCAAGGGAGCTCCCATAAGACTGTTAGCTGATTTCTCAAAAGAAACTTTGCAGGCCAGAAGGGATTGGCAAGAAATATTCAAAGTGATGAAAAGCAAGGATCTACAACCAAGATTACTGTACTTTAGCAAAGCCATCATTTAGAATTAAAGGACAGATAAAGAGCTTCCCAGATAAGAAAAAGCTAAAGGAGTTCCTCATCACCAAACCAGTACTACATGAAATGTTAAAGGGTCTCCTTTAAGAAGAAGAAGGTTAAAAATATATGGCAATAAAATGGCAATAAATACATATCTATCAACAACTAAATCTAAAAATATAAACAAACAGAACAGAAACAGAATCATACAGAGAATGTTTTGATGACTGCCACATAGGAAAGGGGTCAGGGGTAAAAAAGGTGAAGGGATTAAGAAGTACAAACTGGTAGTTACAGAACAGTCATTGGGATGTAAAGTACAAAATAGGGAATAGAGTAGCCAAACAACATACACACACGACCCATGGACATGGACAGCAGTGTGGGGCTTCCATGAGGGAGTAGGGTGACAAAGGGGGGGAAATTGAGACAACTATAATAACATAAATAAAATATAATTTAAAAAATAAATATATTACCTGTATTCAGTAATAACATAAGATTAGCAACTTGGCTATTTTATTTGTTGCTTATTTCTTATCTCTGTATAAATTTATTTTTCTCAATCTAGGTTGACCAAGATGTTGTCATTACCAACTCTTATGAAACAGCCATGCGAACAGCCCAAAACTTCCTTTCCATCTTCCTTAAAAAGTGAGTGTTGTAATCTAATCTGACTTTTATTTTTCCTAGTGTAGAGAATAGTTTATTTTAAGTAAAAAAGTAATCCAATTTTCTACCATAATCTGAACCTTGTTTATATCTCTCTGGCTCTTGATTTTTTTTTTAATATTTTATTTATTTTATTTTTAGAGAGGGGAAGGGAGGGAGAAAGAGAAAGAAACAGCAGTGTGTGGTTGCCTTTCTCATGGCCCCCACTGGGGACCTGGCCCACAACCCGGGCATGTGCCCTGACTGGGAATCGAACCTGCGACCCTTTGGTTCACAGCCCGCGCTCAATCCACTGAGCTTCACCAGCCAGGGCTGGCTCTTGAATTTTTTTATCTTTAAAATGAGGTACTTGGAATATTAAAAGTCTAAAAGTTTGTGAACTTGCTTATATGTTGGACTCCAAAAGTTAAAGTACTAGATTGGAATTCTGTATTTTTTTCAGTAAATTTTGGGGCATGCTAATTGAATAGGTAGTTACCATAGTAGAAAGAGACTACTGAGCCTCCATAAAAATATATGGTAATGTCATAGAAAAACAGTGGTCATTTTTCAAAATGTGTTATATTTACCAGAAAGTAATGTTAAGAAATTAATTCCCTATAGTGGGGGGGGGGGGGTGACAGTGAAGTTTGAGAAATAATTTATTTTAAACCATGTTTTTATGTCCTCTCCTAATACCTTGTTATTAGATATATAGAAGAGAAAACTTTGCAAACTTTCAGTTATTTTGGTCGACATGTCACCTAAATTCACAGTCTTGTCATGATTTATCTTTGAACAGATGTGGTAGTAAACAAGGTGAAGAAGATTACAGACCACTATTTGAAAATTTTGTTCAAGATCTTCTTTCAACAGTCAATAAGCCTGAATGGCCAGCTGCTGAACTACTCCTTAGTTTGTTAGGGAGACTGTTGGTAAGAGTATAGCATTTAAAGATTATTAGATTACTAGAAGACAACATAATGAGGATGTACTCTGATTCACAGATGATGAATTCTTTAAAAATGTGTAAGGAAATATGACCATTGCATCTCTATTTTTGCATGTGCATAATTGTACACAATATTGTCAGTACCTTGTAGAAAACCAAAATGTTGTGACTTTGGTGCTTTCATTTCATTACATAAAATAATAGTGCTTCAGAATCAGTTGTTTTTTTGTTTTGTTTTTTTATTTTGGGGTTGTTTTTTTGTTTGTTTGGAACTTTTATATTGTTAGTTAAAAGCATCTCAATACTGAGTCATAAGTTATTGTAGCTAATTCATTTCAAAGCATGAAACTGATTGACGTGACTCTAATTTTTGAGAGTATTTCTAAAGACGTAACACTTTTTAGTCCTCATGTAACACAGTAGGGAAATGCAAAAAAACATGGTGATTTTTGAAAATTTTTAAACTGTATTTGGACTTGTGTGATACAAATTTTTACAAAGCTTTTGGGACCGTACTTTCTGTGAACTGAAAAAATAATAGTATTCTGGAACGAAAGTAATGTTTCATAGGCATCAGAATTCCAGCCTAAGAAATCCCATTTTTTATTACAAATAAACAATTGTGCCTATATTTAAAGAAAGTGACTGTGTTCTTAGGTTTAAGCTATAATTTTTTTTTTTATGAAAATATTCAGACTGCAGAAACTCACAAGGCCATTACATTGTAGAACAATATCATGAGAAAGTATCTATTTCAGATGTTATGGCATAGATTTTGAATTTATATACTAAATTGTTATAGAAAATACACTTATAAACTGATTAAATCATACCAAAATTTGCTTTATTTTGATGTCTAGGTTCATCAATTCAGTAACAAGTCAACAGAAATGGCTTTAAGAGTGGCATCTCTTGATTACCTTGGAACTGTTGCTGCCCGATTGAGGAAAGATGCTGTCACAAGCAAAATGGATCAAGGATCTATAGAGAGAATTTTAAAACAGGTATTCAGATAAAAAATTAAAATTATGGAGATAAATGATATTTAAGTACTTTCTTTAGTTATGTCATTTTGCATGTCATTTTGTAGATTCAAAATCTACTTCTAAAAGTGGGCTTTTCAGAAGCCCTACTAGAGAAAGTTGATACTTAGGGTGAAATATGTCTAACATGAACATTTAAATGATTTGCATAAATCCTTAGTTTGCTTTCTTTTTACAAACCATTGTTACAAGTGTATGATGCTATTTTCCTTTTGGTTTAATATGTTTCATTTAAATCTTTAGATTACTGTAATGATGATTTTTCACACTCAAAATTGTTTTGTACCTTTGAGTGTTTAGCTTTTTATATTGGGGAAGAGTGAGGAGCACTTTTTTTGATTTCTTTTTCATACTAAAGATTTTATTTATCTATATTTAGAGAGAGTTTCTGGAAAGGGAGAGAAACATTGATGTGGGAGAGAAGTGTCGATTGGTTTCCTCTTGCACGCCCCCAACCAGGGACCTAGCCTGCAACCCAGGCATGTGCCCTGACTAGGGAGTTGAACTGGCAACTTTTCAGTTCGGAGGCTGGTGGTCAATCCACTAAGCCACACCAGCCAGGGCAAGGACTCCTTTTGATTTTGTTATATGAGAGAGCTTTTATGTTTGAGTTTAAAAAAAGTGGGTTTTTTGCAGCACTTATTCTTTCTTCAGTATGGATGAGGTGGTAGTAATACCATAAGTTACTTTAAAAAATTGGTAGGTAGATCTCTAATCCAACCACGTACAGCTGTTTTTATTTTTTCTACTCTTTTTTTTTTAATATGTCCATAACTTTGTCTATACTGGCCATTAAAAATGCCTCTGATTTTTTTCACTATACTTTATATTTCAAAATAATTTTAAACTTAACCAAAAAAGTTTTAAGATTAGTAGAGAGATTCCATAAACTTTTTACCAAAATTTCTTACTTGTTGACACTTATATTTGCTTTATGATTCTTTTTCAAAATATACCTTTATGTGTATCTGTAAGTATGATTCTCTACAGTTACTCACCTAGGAACTTGTCAAAATGCAAATTCTTAGGATTCTTCTTGAACCTACTGGTTCTGAAAGTCTAGGGGTGGAACACAGCAATCTTTGGTTTAACATACTCTTGTGTTTCTAATGAATGCTGAAGTTTGAGAGCCCTTACTTGATGTACAGTTTTTACAAACAAGAACTCTCACTTAAATATCCAAAGTATAATTATCAAAAGCAAGACATTACTGTTAGTTACAATACTGCCGTTCCTTTTTAATAGGTTATAATTTGTTGCTATCAGTATTTTAACGCTCAAATTGTCTAGGATTTGACCAGTGAGAGCCCTTTTAAATTGACTTTTGTATCTTTTTGATATATTCCTGTCTGTCTTTGAGAATGTTCTTACTTTATGGCACAGTGAGAAGTATCAGGCTCATCTTTTACTTTACTTTCCACAGCCTGGGATCAGCCATTTCTCCAAGTACTGTTGGTTCCTTTAACTGGAAAATGGTAATTTAGAAACCAAAGTCTAGGTACTTAGGTGACTTGCATTATTTCTTAGAGTGGACCTGGGACCTCTTATTTGTCACATGGTCAGGTAGATAGTATGCTAGAGAGCAGGAGTCATTCATAAATACTTTTATAGCTCTTGACATACATCCAAATTGCTTTTGGAAGTTTACAGTGTACTGGTTTACAGTGCTGTGATAAATTTCTGAATGTATCCATTTTACTACTCCTAGAACATGGGTTATTCTCATCTTTGTTTTCTGCTTGTATATATTTTAAACCATATATTTGTCACTTCACTTGGCCAAATAATATAAGCTGGAAAATAAATATCAACTCACAGTTAATTTCCTCTCTGTATTCTTCTTTTCTTTAAAGATTTTATTTATTTATTTTTAGAGAGAGGGGAAGGGAAGGAGAAAGAGAGGTAGAGAAATAATCAATGTGTGATTGCTCTCATGTGCCCCCAAATGGGACCAGGCCCACAACCTAGGCATGTGCCCTGACTGGGAATCGAACCGGCTACTCTTTGGTTTGCAGGCCCACACTCAGTCCACTGAGCTACTCCAGCCAGGGCTCTGTATTATTCTTGACAGGACCTAAATATATAGCTCAACCAACCACTGTATATTTAATATCCTGTGTGAACTAAAGTACTATTTTTATATTAATTACAAATAAAAATTTTCTCTTCCAGAATGTTCTCTTTTAAACAATATCCCAAAGAAACCCATAACACATAATAATACAAATAATAGCAGTTTCCATTTACTAGATTAAAAGTTTGGAGTTGTCTTTTCCCAAACAGAAAAATAGTACAAGGAACTTTCTACTCTGAAGATTAAACACATAGTTCTCATAGTTTTTGTCAGCTACTTATGAGCTCCCTCAAAGAAAGATAACGTGTAGTTCATAGAAATAAAGGCCAGCCTCAGATAGCAATATAATATATTTTTCAAAAATTGTATTTTTCAGTTACTTCATTTAGTTGCTGTACTTATATTTTCATTTTTATCATTTGTTCTCCTCAGATTTGTGTTTATAGCTAAAGAATTTATTAAAGTGCATTAGTAATTTTATTTTGTCCTTACTCGGCTTATTTTATAGGTTTCTGGAGGAGAGGATGAAATCCAACAATTGCAAAAAGCATTGCTTGATTACTTGGATGAAAACACTGAGACTGATCCTTCACTAGTGGTAGGATTTTTTTTTTTTTTTCATTTTTTGGAAATATCACATGTTTATTCAAATTGGGTCTGAAAGAAAATTGTATCATGAAGAGGAAGATTTTTTGGAATATCAATTTTTGAAACAAAAGAATAGTTGATAATCCAAACAGAAAATAATGGTATGGGTTGTTATGTCTTTATGGAATTCTGGTGCAGATATTATAGTGTACTAAAATTGTGTGACATGGGAAACATTTGGAAATCTTTCCTTATGTTATCTTTAAAACTAGGCTAGATCATTGGTCCTCCCAGGGCACCTGGCCCAGGTGGTGCAAGAGGTAATCTGTTAGCATATAAAAAGAAACTATTAGAATTTTATATGTATATTTATTTTTAATATAATTCTTAAATCTATTTTTGTGTATGTTATAGTATCAAAAATATTAGTATAATGGGTTCCTATGTAAATTTTTTTAATTTTTTTTTTATGATTTAGAGAGGAAGGAAGGAAGGAAGGAAGGGGGTGGTGAGAAAGAGAGAGACATCAATTCGTTGTTCTACTTATTTATGCGTTTATTGGTTGATTCTTGTATGTGTCCTGCCCGGGGATCAAACTCTCAACCTTGGCATGTCTGGACAACACTCTAACCAACTGAGCTACAAGGCTCCTGTGTAAAATTTATAAACTATATAAGGAACAGTGTTCATATCTTGGGAGACTTTCTAACTTTTTTAATTGTGTTTTATTGATTAAGCTATTATAGTTGTCCCAATTTTTCTCCCGTTACCCCTCTCCACCCAGCATCCTTTACTGCCTCAGGCAGTCCCCACACCATTTTTTTTTAAACTAATGGGGTATACAGTCTAAAGAGATTGGCAATAACTAGGCTATTTAGCCATCTACTGAAGGTTTTCAATCATAATTGAAATGAACAAATTATGACTCAGCATTAAAATATTTCAGTAATAATTGGCTGTGTATTTCTTGAAGTCGAGATTTGGAGAATAACTAGGAGTCCTCTACCTTCAGCATTTCATCCATTTGTTCTGAATTCTTCTAGTTGACCCATTAGCTATCTAATTTTACTGACTTCTGTGATACTGTCCTTAGTTAAGTTGCCTACAATAGTATCCTAGATTTAATATAGTTGTGTTTATCAAATTATCTTCTGATTATTATTAGATTGGGACAAAGTAAAATAATGTTTTTTATCACTTAGATATTCTAAACATTCCACTTTCCTTAAAATCTGGTTTTAGCTGATGGAAGTTGCTTTAAAATAAACCTTAATATTTGTGTTCCTGATTGTATAGTAATTTCGTCAAACTCATGTCTTACCTTATTTCTTTCCAGTTTTCTCGTAAATTTTATATAGCCCAGTGGTTCCGTGACACAACTCTGGAAACAGAAAAAGCAATGAAGTCACAAAAAGATGAGGAATCATCTGATGGAACACATCACGCAAAGGAAGTTGAGACAACTGGTCAAATTATGCATCGAGCTGAAAACCGGAAAAAGTTTCTTAGAAGCATTATCAAAACCACGCCTTCTCAGTTCAGCACATTAAAGTAAGATCCAGAAAGAAAACATCTTTACTCTCAGTTATCTCTTTGAAATCTATTTACCTACTTTACAAAAAAATTAATAAAAATTTAATGACTTCTTGTTGTAGGATGAACTCTGATACTGTGGACTATGATGATGCTTGTTTGATTGTTCGATACTTGGCCTCTATGAGGCCGTTTGCCCAGAGCTTTGATATTTATTTGACACAGGTAAACTGGACCAGAATTCCTTATACAATGATACTGACTTTTCAAATTCTGGATACTTGTGGGTAGTATACAATGTTTCATTATTGAGAAAAGATAAAGATTGTGAAAGGAGCATTTGTTTCTATGTTGACAGTAGGTACTTAACTCACTTATAAAAAACTTAAAGATGAAAAACAAAGTAATTTAAAAATTAAAAAAAAACTTAAAGGGAGGTAAATATATTTATTTGTATTCTTTTGCTTGTTGCATGCTATATTTTGTTTAAAATTATGTGTTCTAAAATTTATGAAAATGTCAATGTTTGCTTGGCAGATCCTTCGAGTTCTTGGTGAAAATGCAATTGCCGTTCGAACAAAAGCCATGAAGTGTTTATCTGAGGTTGTTGCTGTGGACCCCAGTATCCTAGCAAGGGTAAAGAGGAACACAGATGATTCTTTTTTGAGCTTTCTATTAAAATTAAAATATTAGCTCTAAGTGTCAATTATATCTTCTTTATTTTTCTTTAGCTTGATATGCAGCGTGGAGTTCATGGGCGATTAATGGATAACTCCACTAGTGTCCGAGAAGCAGCAGTAGAATTACTAGGTCGATTTGTCCTTTGTCGACCTCAGCTTGCTGAGCAGTATTATGATATGCTGATTGAAAGAATATTGGTTTGTTTTTTTCATTTTTATTATGATTCATAAATGTATTTTGTTTTCCTAGTACAGTCTGTGAACTGTGTATTTATGTTTATATTTCCTAATTGGTGAACTATAGCAGCTTTCTAAATAAGGACATACTTTGCCCTGGCCAGGTTGGAACAACATCCCGTACACCAAAATGTTGTGGGTTCAATTCCCAGTCAGGCCATATATCTAGGTTGCAGGTTCCATCCCCAGTTGGGGCACACATAGGAGGCAACCAATCAATGTTTCTCTTTCTCCTTCTTCCTCTCTCTAAGTGTATCCTCAGGTGAGGATTTTACAAAAAAGGACTGCTCAATACTGTAAAACAAATTATTGGTGAAAATTGGATTCCTTTTTTAGTTACTGTTTGCTTTTGACTGTGTCAGTTTATAATGAGTAAACAGTAGGAACTACATGGCATAGTTAAGTATAAACAGGAGAAATTATTTCAGTGAGAGCTAAGTACAGAACTTTGATATTTAACAATTTCTGAATTTTTTATGTGTATCTGCATGTTTCCTTAGAGCTGAAATACAACAAGCAAGTTAAACCAGAAAGTCATTTGCAAACTTAAGAAATACTGTTCTATAAGATACCTAATTTTCTTGTATGTCATGGATTTCTCTGGCCCTGAAGCATTTTCCTGGAATATAAAAGGAAACATTGGCATTACTAGATAACTCTGGAATCTACACACCACACACTGCAGGATTTTGACTTCTTCTGTAACTTAACAGAGAGTCATTAGGCACAGGAATTTATCACCTTTAGACTAGTATCAGAGTACTGTGATTGAGAGTTAAAGATAATTTCAGCTTCAACAAACAAAGTCTTGATTGAAACAAAGAATTTAAGGAAAGAATGGAAGAATTTTTTCCCATTTTAGTGCTCAGTCTTTTCGAGAGTGAAGGGCATAATCAACAGGATTCTCAAAGCTGATTAACTCTGATAGCATATGCCCTAGCAATATATCCTACAGTATTTTCACAGTTGCTGAACTGTATAATGGAAATAAATTTATCAATTAATGTTTGATGTTTTTTATTTATTTAAAAAACTCCCGTAATTATGAAATTTTGTAAAGATAGAAACAGTGTAGTGAACACCCATGTGTCCACCACCATATGCCATCTATATTTTTTGCTAACTTAGTTTAAATTAAAACATTTTGCTACTTCTCTCACAGATATTTCAGCTGAAGTCTCCAAAAAACAAGAGTACTCCCCTCACCCAATATCTCACTCAACCAAAATATCTAATAATTAGTTCATATTCAAATTCTCCAGTTTTCCCAAAATTTCACAGAAATTTCTCTTTCAGCTCTTTTTTTTCAAACAGTCTAATCAAGATCTTGCTTTTGCTGGCCATGTTTTAAAATTTAGGGTATTCTGCCCTGGCTGTTGTGGTTCAGTGGACTGAGCACTGACCTGTGAACCAAAGGGTTGCTGGTTTCATTCCTAGTCAGGGCACATGCCTGGGTTGTGGGCCAGGTCCCCAGTGCGAGGTGCACGAGAGGCAACCACACATTGATGTTTCTCTCCCTCTCTTTCTCACATCTTCCCCTCTGTCTAAAAATAAATAAATAAAATCTTAAAAAATTAAAATAAATTTTAGGGTATTCTCTAACTCTTTTTACACACTTCCTCTGACATTGACTGACCAGGTCAGTCTGGTTATTCCTCATTGTTTTATTTACTTAGTTCTTTTGTTTCTTGTATTTTCTATACACCATAAGATAATGACAGTGGTTTGATTAGACTTAAGTTAGACACTTTTGTTAGTGTTTCACATGTTTCAGGTACTATTCTAAAAGCTTTATGTTAGTTATCCCATTTAATTTTAGCAAGCTTATCCTCTAGTATTGTGTTCAGTGCTATTTAGTATTTTTCATGTATTGCATATCGTATTTAAAAATAATGACAAGATAATAAAATAACCCATATTTATAGTAACATCAGTAAGAAAGCATATAAAGAAGAAATATATAGACCATGCTTATCATGTTAATATGTGGTGATTATACTGCTTGTTGGTATTTATTTTCTAGTTAAATTTTATCAAATTTCATACACCTAGACATACCAATATTTTTTGACATTTAAAAGTATCTTTCTATTCTTAGGATACTGGTATCAGTGTCAGGAAAAGAGTAATAAAGATTCTAAGAGACATCTGTATTGAACAACCAACATTTCCAAAAATTACAGAAATGTGCGTAAAAATGATTCGCAGAGTTAATGATGAAGAGGGCATTAAGGTAAGATAAAACATTGACTACTTTAATATTCATTTTTCATTAATATTTTAAATCATGTTTACTATATCTAGATTTTGTTGATTTAAATATATAGGGGTTGACAAATGTAGGTTTACAGTTTGTATGGAAATAATGCAATAATAATAACACAAGAATAAACTATATTTCACATACAACTGTAAATCTATTTTGCATATCCCTGTGTATAAAAATTTACAAGTGAATCAATATTTTTAGATTATAAATTCAAGAAAAAGACTTACTTTGATGTATATTTATTTCTAGATCTTCTATTAATTAATAATATCTGATCTTTAGCAACAAATTCAGCAGTTATATTTAATGTCATTGTAGAGATTGCATTATACATAGGAAATTTATTATCAAATTAAAGTTATTTTGATTTGCACATGATAGATGCTTGGTTTTCTAAATTAGTAGTTTGTTGGAACTTTAATCCTCAGTTTATAGTGAATTTACATGTATATGATTTTCCAAATATTTGTGTTTTTTTTTAATAACTTCTCCTGCAAAAGTAATAAAAACATTTTTTAGTTTTATTAAAAATATTCAAGTGTATACTCAGCAGAAGTTCTAGACTAGGCATAGTGTCACCCATATAAAATATTTACCAAATCAAAAATGATTATAATTTTAAGAAATTGGTGATTTGGTGATTTTTTAAAAACTGAAAAATTCACACCAAAAATTCCCAGTAGTTGTTTTGATCAATTATAGCTTTCTGTTAGGCTTTAATAAGAATTTGAGATTGAGAATTTTCATGTTCGTTATACATACTTAGTTTGATTTCTTTTCCTTCTAGAAATTAGTAAATGAAACATTCCAAAAACTCTGGTTTACTCCAACTCCACACAATGACAAAGAAGCAATGACAAGGAAAATTTTAAATATCACTGATGTGGTAAGAAAGACTGCAACAAGGGAATGGTCCCTGTGGGTACAAAGCTAGTTGTGGCCTACCCCATTTTATGAAGGAGGGGCAGTAATGAGACATTTGGTTAACCTTGACATTTCATACTACTTCTCTTATTTTATATTTCTGGAGATACTCAAGGGATGCAAGTAAGATGAGACTGGTGTTTCCGCATAGCCCCATTTTTTGGCATTCATTGATTTAAGCACCAGTACTGAAATTCTTCAGATTCCTCTAATGATTGAAACCTCAGAGAGAAAGAAGTGGGTGATGAGTAGGTACAATAATAGCCCAAGGATGGCAGCCTGAAGTGAGATAATAATTCCTACCTAGCCCTGGCTGGTGTGCTCAGTGGATTGAGTATGGGCCTGTGCACCGAAGGGTCACAGTTTGATTCCCTGTCAGGGCAACATGCCTGGGTTGCAGGGCAGTTCCCAGCAGAGGGTGCACAAGAGGCAACTACACATTGATGTTTCTCTCTCTCTTCTCCTTCCCTTCCCCTCTTTCCTTCCCTTCTCCTCTAAAGATAAATAAAATCTTTAAAAAAGAGAGACTTTTAAAAAATAATAATTCCTACCTTTTTCAGGAAACACGAATTAAGATTAGTTTCATTATGTTTAGTTATGCAAATAAGCTATACATTTTTTGACACCATGATATTTTTCATATTTTGAACATGAGAAATTTTATATTATCAATTACATGATTATTTCTGTTTCACTGATGTCTTTAGATTTGTTATCTAGAAGGAAAATATAAACCAAACATTTCCACATTTTTTTAGAACTTACAGATTTCTGAGAATGGGTGATTCAAGTTATTATTCAAAGTGTAATGCCCCATTTAATATCTATACATTATACTAATTTTTTAAAATGTATTCTAAAGTATTTTGAAAATAAAATTCTTAAACATTAGTCAATTACTGACTTACTAAAAAAATCTTTAAAAATAAATTGCCCTTTAATTGAGGGCATTGATGAGGCATTTATATAATTAAGGCTAAACCATAACAAAAGCATATTTTATTCAGAATAAGTAAGTTTCTAATTTTGATAGTTTTACCATATTTCTACCTGTAGGTTGCAGCATGCAGAGATACTGGATATGACTGGTTTGAGCAACTCCTTCAAAATGTGAGTGTTATTTTGACTTCTGATAACAGATAACATGAAATTTAATAGAAGTTCTTTGTAGACTCTATGATATAATAGAATCTTATCGCTTATTTTTTAAGTATTTGCTTTTTGGTAGGGACAGTTTATTTCAATATATTAGACTGAATGTTTTTGTTAATACCCCTATTTAATTTGTTAATTAATAATTCTGTCTTCCCTTCCAGATAATTTTTTCTTATCCCTTTAATCTAGATGATAGACATGAGATGTATAAATAGATGTACAGATTGCACTAAATATAACTTTGCATAATTTGGCATATTCTAAAACATGTAAAACTTCCTATAGTAGTGCAGATTTAAACCACATTTCATGTTCTTTTAAAATTTCATAAATAGAAATGTTTATTTCCATATAAATTTTTTTTATTCAGAAATTTTCAAATAGAAGTACCCATCCTCCAGCTTCAGAAATTAATCAGTAATTTTTTTAGTCTTGTTTTATCTTTATCCCTCTCCCATCTTTTTTTTTTGCTGTAATACCTTTAAAGCTATTCCCATACTTTATATCATTTCACTCATGAATATTTTAGTATCTGTCTCTAATATAAATTACTTCAAAAACATATCATTGTCATATATATCAAAATAAATATTAATAAATTATTCCCTAATATCTAATACCTAGTCATTCTTTACATTTCCTTGATTGTCTCAAATATGTATTTTTATAGTCGGTTTGTAGTTGTTTTGGTAAGTCTCATAATCTGTAATAGTCAACCCCTCATGCCTCCCCTTTTCATACTACTTACATGTTTTTCTGTAGAGCGACCCGTATTCTGGATTTCATAGATCTCTTCCTTCTGGTGTCATTTAAGTTGTTCCTCTATCCACCATATTTTCCTGTAAGTTCTTACATCTAGAGGCTTAGTAATAATTGAAATTCAGTTTTGAGAGTAAGACACAAGAATACTTCATAAGTGATTCTGAATATTACTGCATCACATCACAAGCACATAATATTTGGTCGTCCCATCATCAGTAATCTTCGAGTTTAGGTGTTGTCAGCCTGATGCAAATATTATAGTCTTTCTGGATTGGTTTTAAATGATCATTACCTAGATTCATTATTTCCATTAGAAGGTGCAAAGTACTGATTTTTTCCTAATTTATTTGTTTCATATTACTTAGCTGGGACTCTTCTTCAAAGAGGAATTTTGTTCTGATTATTTATTACTGAGAAATACAGGGAAGACAGGGGAAATGCTTGAGTCTTTTCCATTACTTATCAGTTTTCAGAATAATGAGCTTTTTTGTTATCCTACAAAGATGACTAATCAGTTTTTTATTTTTTTAACATCAATATGAACTAACAGATTTTTGTGTCTTTTATATATTTTAATTTATTGTAATCATAATTATTTTTGAGGCTCAGATTTTCCTATCTTTGCCCATTGTTAGTCCCTTCAAGTTGGTCTTGTATCCTTTTGATACAGCCTTTTTTGTTACCTGAATAACTTCTGATTTCACAAGATGCCTCATACTCATCATATACGTTACATGCACCAAACCTGAAATCAGACATTTTTCCCATAGACCCTAAATCCCTTCATTGGTAATAATCTTAGTGCTGTGGATGTTTGCTGCTAAGGGTTATCTTAGCTTTAGGCCTTTTTAAAATATGTATTTTTTAGAAAGAGAATAATAAATCAAGAATTTATATTGCTATTTTTAATTCAAATTTAAGATTATGAGATTGTCCTTCTTTGATTTTATTCTTTCCTTTAAGGCTAAAAATCTTCATTTCCAAGAAAATTAACATATTTATTTGCTTTGCCCTACTATATTAAGAGTAAGGTTTCTGGCCCTGGCTGGTGTGGCTCAGTGGATTGAATGAGAGCCTGCAAAGCAAAGGGTCATGGGTTCAGTTCAGTCAGGGCACATGCCTACGTTTCAGGCCAGGTCCTCAGTAGGGAGGCGCACAAAGGCAACCACACATTGATGTTTCTCTCCCTCTATTTCTCCTTCCCCTCTGTCTAAAAATAAATAAATAAAATCTTTGAAAAATTTTTTAAAAAGAGGTTTCTGGATACAGCTTAAGATTTTTTTGCATTTCTTTTTAGCTATAGCTCACTAAAGATGTACCATTAGAAGTCTATCTTGAAATAACTTTTTTCTATTTAATTATGTCAACAATTTACTATCTAGTGAAGTCCATATGTTTCTGTTTATTTAAAAAATTTTTGTAGTATTTTTAGTAATAAAACAGTATTTAATAAAACAGTTTTTACTGAGGTCTAATTTACATGCAGAAGATATACAGTTTGATTCATTTTAATAATTATATACAGTGATGGAACCTACAGCACAATCAAGATATAATAGAATACATCACCTTTAAAACTTTCCTTATGCCTCTGATCCCCTAATCTTATGAAACCACTGGTCAACTTTTTGTCACTATAATCATATTGGAGGATTTCATTTCAGTGGAATCATGCAGCTTGTAGTATTTTTTGTTTGACTTCTAATTAAGAGGAGAATGTTGCTGGTGTCTTAATATTCTATTCCTTTTTATTGCTAAATGCTATCAATAGTATCATAATTTTTTTTATTAATTCACAAATGTATGGTCTCTTGGGTTGTTTCTGGTTTGGACTGTTATGAATAATGCTGCCATGAATATTTGTGTGCAAGTTGTGTAGATGTGTGTTTTCATATCTATTGTGTAAATTCCTGTGAGTGTCATTGCTGGGTCATGTGGTGAGTGAGAAACTGCCAAAACTGCTTTTCCAAAGTGGCTGAACCGTTTGCATTTATATCAGCAATGTTTCTGTCGTTCCACATCCTCACCAACACTTGGTCTTGTCAATCTTTTTAACTTTAGCCATTCTGGTGGAGTGTAGCAGCAGTATGTTGCTTTTTAAAAAATTTTAAGATGCGTTTTTAAACACCTTCGTGGTGTTTGCTTATGTTATTCAATCTATAATATTTTAGACTCTCTTCATAAATCATCTTCCATTTCATGATTATTACATGTATATTTGGCATCAATTCCCTTCTAAATCAAGTAAGTATGTTATAAACCCTATGACCATCTTTATTATGTCAGCCATTCGAAAGGGTATATTGTAATTTCTAGAAGGCTGTATAACCATGTTTTATCTGATTACAGTAAACAATTAAGAATTAAGTGTAGCTGTTAGAAATGTTATTGTATTTCTAAAAAGAATCTAAGATAATATTCCTAGTATTATTGGCAAGTTAGAAGCAGAAAGGAGATGACTAGATTTGTAATCTCTAAGTAGTAGTTTTATATTCTTTATATCTTGTCTCTCTAGTCTTCTTTTATTATTTAGTTATCCATTCAATGTTTCCTCCCTGTTCTATGCTTTCCTACTTTATTTTCTGCCAACAATTCAGTTTACTAGTGGCATTGTGACTTTGTAATACAGTCATTAGACTAGCAAAGTTTAATGTAAGAAAGAAAGCTCAAAATACTTAAATACACATGACAGAGACATAACTACTTAGCAGTTATAACAACATGTATACATAAATTTTAAGAGAAGCTAGGAAGGATACAGAAAATGGAATGGAGTTACTGTAATTGAGTCAAAAATAATTAGCTCACTTACTGTCGCTACATGAGCTCATACACACATTTCATTCCATCCAATTTCAGATATTTCTCATTTTTATTATTTTCATCTTGGGTCAGTTTCTTATAGATCAGTGATTCCCAATTTATGGAATGTGGTTTCCTAAGGAAACTTCAAGTACTACATGAAATACCTTCAAATTCATACACGCACCAAAAGAATTCACTGACTAAAAATTTCATTAGTATGTGTATGTGAATACATACACACATGCATGCATACATACACATAACAGGTGGAGGGGTTGGCAGAAGCATTGCTTGTAAGGAAGGCAGATCTGTTTCCAGAATAAGTGTCTATTCCAATAAGAAAAAAATGCTTTCCTTCTGTGACAGAAGCAGTTCAATGTGATCAACCTGCCAGCAGGTAGCTAACTGATCACCCAGGGACGTGGTGTTGGTCTCTACTGCTGGCAGATTGGATACTCAGCGGTGGCCATAGCCAGGTCAGCCGTGATGAATAGAAGTCCAGTTCGCTGCGCCCATGCATAACTTCCATCCCTGCCCGCATCGATAGTTTGTTCAGGGGCCCATTGGGTGATGAAAGGAGTGGCTAGAGAGAGAGGCTGATATCCTCAGAGAAGTTATCTACAGAATGGGTCATTCTATGTACTTGATTATTAAAATCCTTTTCTACCAAAGTCACCCTTTCATGAACAATCAACATTCAAGTGGAAAATGAATATCATCACGTTTTTACCCATTCAGACATATGGTATCCACATGCCTCTTTCCATTATTGTTCTGTCTCAGTCCCTGACCATCTAGTCAAATCATTGGCCACAGCCCATGAATTGGCTTATAATTGCATAGCTGATCACTTTTTCTTCCAAAGAAAGTAAATAACCAGATGTACTGCTCAGACTACTACCCAGTGGAAGAATTTCCCTTCACCAGTGTCCTTTAGGGAAGTCCCAGAAAGTAGCAGAATTGCTGCAACTGTCCTCTTTTAAGAGGCACCTGCATGTTGTGCAGGACCCTCTGTAAACCAGGCTCATCTTCTCTTCCCCTGTGAACCGATCATAAGAAACTCCCTATGAAGCCATAGGTGCATCCTTCAAGTCTTTGATGATAACTCTAATTTCAGCAGTCTCTCCAGTAACGCAGTATTGCTTTTGTTTTACTCTTCTAGGTAGAAGCAGTCATAGTGGCTTCCACATGGCCTTTCCCATTGTAATAGCCCTCAGTCCGCATATCAGAGGCCAAGTTGGAGATTCTGTCACTGTGCTGAGTACATTTATTCCAATTTCATATTTTAGAACTGGGGAACAAAACCCAAAACCATCTGTAGAACTACAGATGGTCAAGGCCATTCTGATGAGATCTCGGATGGAACAAAACCATAGGATGGGACCTATGGCCTCACTGCAAAATAGACCTGACCTGAGCTATACCTTTGGATCACCTGATTTTCATAAGCCCCTGTTCTAGTGGGGCACAGTGATGGTTTGGGTCTCCTGGAATTAGTTTCCTTTCAGAGCTAGTGTCCAGTAATCCCTAAAAGGTCTGATAATTTCCTTCTCCCTAAGGGACAGTTAACCTAGTAAAATGCTCTAGGTCCCTTTGGGGAAGATAGGGGCTGGGGGCGGAAATTAACAGTATGAATTTTCAGAAGTCTGTGGGACCCCTTCCTCAAGAGGATTCCTTAAAGAATGCTGTGGATTGAATATTTGCTTCTCTTCAAAATGACTATGTTGACGCCTACCTAATAATGTGATGGTATTAGGAGATGGGACCCTTGAAGGCTAATTAGGTCATGAAGGTAAAGCCCTCATGAATCAGATTAGTGTTCTTCTAAGAAGAGACACAAGAAAGATGATCTCTCTGCTGTCAGCCATGCGAGGACACAATAAGAACATAACCACCTGCAAACTGGCTGCAAGAGTGTCTTCTCCAGAAGCCAACCATGCTAACACTGTGGACTTGATGTAGGACTTCCTGACCTCCAAAACTATGAGAAATAAACTTGGGTTGTTTAAAGACACCTAGTATATGGTATTTGTTATAGCAGCCTAAGGTAAGACAGAAATCGGTACCAAGAAATGGGTTGCTGCTGAAATAAATACGTAAAAGTGTGGAAGTGGCTTTTGAATTGGGTAAACAGTAGAGACTGGAAGATTTTGAGGTACATACTAGAAAAAGCTGATATTATTGCGGAAAGACATTTATAAGCAGTTCTGGTGAGATCTTAGAAGGGAAAGAAGAGAGCTGTAGAGAAAGCTTTTGTTTTCTTGGAAAGTATACATAATCATATCCAGATTGTTGGTAGAACTACAGATGGTCAAGGCCATTCTGATGAGATCTCGGATGGAAATGAGAAAGATGCTGTTGGACAACAGAGAAAGGGCAGTCCTTGTTATAAAGTGGCAAAGAACTTGGGTGAATTGTGTTGCTGTTGCAATGTTTTGTGGGAGACAGAACTTCAGGTACAGTAATGAAATTATGTATTTAGCTGAGGAGAATTGTAAGCAAAGTATGGAAGGAGCACCTTGGTTTCTCCTGCCTGATTTTACAGTCATACCAGGGGGAACCCCCAACACTGGAATTTATTTCTTAAAAATTGTGTATTCACGCTTACATGTTTAAACCTCAGTCACTTTCAAAGTACTCTCCATTTAACGCAATGCACCTATCAAGACTTTTTTTCACTGCTCAAAACATTTTTTAAACTCATCGATTTTGATGCCTTTTAGTGCTTCTGCCATTTTTTGTTTCATCTCTTCCACATTGGCAAAATGTTTCCCTCTGAGGACTTTTTTCATCTGGGAAACAAAAAATAGTCACTTGGGGTGAGACCGGTTGAAGCATGAGGGTCATGCCGTTTTTGGACAAAAACGACTGAATATTCAGCTCTGTGTGGGCAGGTGCACTTATAAAGCACCCATCATGAAATGGCAAACACATGAAAGAGTCTTCCAGAAAAATTCACTAAAGCAAAACTCAGCCTCTAACAACAACGCCAGCTGGTCCACTGATACAGATGGGGGCTCCTAGCACACTCATCTAGTGGGAGAAGCCTGTACTACAACAGACCTGCCCTCCAGAAGGCAATTCTGGGGTTTTTTTGTTTTTTTTTAGTTCCTATTCATACTTCTCATATCCATCAACCAATGAATGGGTTTAAAAAACAAAAAAACCTGAAACTATATCCATAGAATTTAATAGTACTACACATCATAAAGGAATAAACTATTGATATCTACAGCAACATAGATGAACAATAGAAACATTTATGCAGAGTAAAGAAAGCCTTAGAACAGTACATAGTCCAGTTCTATTTACATGAAGTTTTAGGAGAGGCTAACTAATCTATATTGGAAAAAATCAGAAGAGTGGTTGCAGGGGGTCAGGGATTGACTTGGAAAAAATGTGAGGGAAGTTTTGCTCTAATGGTAATAGTCTATCAGTGTTTCCAACAGTTATCAAGATTACCTACGATTTGTTAGAAATGCAAGTTCTGAGGCTTTACCCCAGACTTCATTAATCAGTAACTCTGACAGTGGCGTCCATCATTCTGTATTTTGGTGGTATCTCCAGATAATTCTGATAAGCTAAAGAAACCGTTTCTTGGTTGGAGTTATGATAGTGAATGAATTTAATAAAACTGAACAAATGTGCACTAAAGATTTAGAAATTTCATGTACATTTTATCTCAAAAGAAGAAAGGGGTGATATATTGATATCTATAATACTTTGAAATGCATCAAAAATAAGATCTGTTTATGTATATATATTTATAAGCATACATATTTACATACTCATGGTTTAACATCAGTGTGTGTGTGCTTTGACCTTAAAGAAGAAATAAGTAATCATTTCAGAGGACACAGGACACTTTATAACTTCTAAAAAACTTAGAGTAATATCTGACAGAATAAAGTACAAAATAAAAGTTATACTAAATGGGAGAATGTTAAAAGACTTCTCATCAAAATCAAAATATTCGCCAAATACGTCAAGATGATTGTAAAGTGTGTATGGAAAAGCAAAGACCTAAAATAATTGTTACTTCTGAAAAGTGCAGGAGTGCTATTTGCCTTACCAAACAGCAGAACTAATTTTTTTTTTAACGTAGTAATTAAGATTGTGTGGTATTAAAGAAGAACTAACACCTTTCATTCTCAAACTATTCTACAAAATTCAAGAGAAGGGAAGACTCCCAAGCTCATTTTAAGATTGTATGGTACTAAATAGACCAGTGGAACAGGCTAGAGAGCCCAGATATTCTATATCCTTCACACATATAGAATATAATTACTATAGAACAAAAGTGGTACTGCAGTTTATGGGGAAAGGATTTTCAGCAAATGGGGCTGGGAAAATTGCTTATCTATAAGAAATTTTTTGATTCCTACTTCAACTCAACAGTCCTTGCCATGTAGATTAAAAGAAATCTTGAGCCCTAGCTGGTGTAGCTCAGTGGATTGAGCGCGGGCTGGGAACCAAAGGGTCCCGGTTCGATTCCCAGTCAGGGCTCATGCCTGGGTTGCAGGCCGGGTCCCCAGTGGGGGCCATGTGAGAGGCAACCATACATTGCTGTTTCTCTCACTTTCTGTCTCCTTCGCTTCCCCTCTCTCTAAAAATAAATAAATAAATAAATCTTTACAAAAAAAACTTGAAAATTTTTATGAGAAAATAATATCTGAATATATGTTTGAATTTTGTGTCACAAAAGCCATTAGCCTTAAAAAGAGATTGATAAATTTTACTACATTGATATGAAGAACATTTAGGAATCAGAAGACGTCTTAAAGAAGGTGAAGAAAACACAAGTAACAAACTGAGGGAAGATACTTGACGTATGTACATATAACTGAAAAATGATCATTAGTAAGAGGATTTAAAGAACTCCTCGCCTACAGAACAATGTAAGACCAGAGTCCTGGTAGGAGAATGGGTAAAAGTCACGAATAGGCATTTTATGGTGGATATAGCACGTATGACCTATATGGTGTTCAGCCTCATTAGTAATAGGGGAAATACAAATCAAGAGCACATTTTATACTTAACTTGATTGACAAAAATTGAGAAGTCAGATGATGGAAAAGAGATGAATTAAATAGTATCTGTTAAAAACTGCTACTAATAGAGAAAATATTACAGCCAATTTTTAAAAATGGCATCATTTCATAAAATTGAACATTCATATGTCCTATGACAGCAATTCTATGAGATTTATACCCAATAGCATTCTTGCATATGTGTGCCAGAAGATAAATGAGTGTTCATTATACCACTAAAATTGTAGTTAACCTATCTCCAAAAGAATGAATAAATGAATTGCTATATAGGCACACAATGCTTGTTACATAGTAGTGAAAATAAAATTGTTACATGCAACAGCCTGGATTACAGTTGGTGACATAATGTTGAATGAAAAAGGTAAAAAGATGTAGAAGACTACATCCAGTGTGATTCCTTTTACATAGTTGAAAATGAGGCAAGACTATAACAGTGTACAGCTTAGACCATGTTTTAAAGCAAAGAAATTATAAAATTCTTCGTAGTGATTACCTTGAAGGTGAAACAGGAAGATGGCATAAGGGGAGGAGCACATTGGTAAATATAAATTGTTGGAAATACTGTTCTTGAGTTGATATTGTTATAAGTACATAAAGGGGCACATACCAGTATTGATGGTGTGTCATGAACCAAAATGTATTATTAGTACTTTTGTGTATATTTGATGTCTTGGAAAAGAAAAAGGAAAAACAGGAATGCAGGGATTGTTCATGCTCCTGCCTGAAAAAAACCAGGCCAGCATGTGATTTTATCAGCTATTTAAGGAATTAAGTTACAGAGTAGGACAAAGAACATTTGCTGTTCTGAGTTGAAACTGGGTAAATGGAAGACTTCTGCTTTGATTTCTTTACGTTTGAGGTGGGGGCAATGTATGTGTTCTGTTATTCTGATTGCTATTAGTTTATTTAAGTCGTCCATGTATCTTGCAGTGACAGTTTAAATGTGTCCAGCTAGCCACGTGTGTTTTTTTAAGTTAAATTAATTTGTATCTTTATTTCATTTTAATCCCTAAATTATACTAATCACATTTCAAGTGTTAAGAAGTTGCATAGTGCTCAAGGCAACCATATTGGACGGTACATGTACGGAACATTTCCATCATTGCAGAAACTCTTCACAGAAATCAAATACACATTTCAGTTTCTTTAATATCCCTGGAATTGTATTAGCTAAACTTTATTAACAAAATAAATATGCCTCACATGATTTTACCATTGCATTGGCCTATGATTATGAAAGATTGATTGGTTGGCGTTTTGGGGGGGTGTTTTGGGGATGGTTTGGCTACAGTTAGACTGATCTTTTCCTTATCTCTTTATTTTCCTACCTTTCCTAACATTGTTTATTGATAATTTGACAAAGGATAACACAGAAATAATCTAGTTTTATGTTTTATAATTCCAAGATTTAAGGTGTAATTCGGACATAATTACATAAAAATACGTAATTAAACCATAATACAGTTTTTTTAAGATATTAAAGGACTTGGAATAATGAGGAATGGAATTCTGATTCTTTAAAATAATTCAACTAGCATTGAGTGGTACTTTAAAAGAAGGTCACCTTTCTTATTTCTCTCATATCCTACCTCAGGTCCTACATACAGCACTTTAAATACTTCATGCTAAAATTATTTGAAAGTATTTATAAATTACTGGTTTATAAGTTATTTTAAAACATTTGTTTTAATTTTTTGTTATTAATTTGCATTTAGTATTAAATTGTTAGTAAATTGAAAAGCTTATTACTTTATGAACACATTTAATGCATTATTACTATTATTATGTCGAATGAATAATTATACTGGGATCTTTTTTTTTATATATATACATATATAGTTGTTGAAGTCCGAAGAGGATTCCTCATATAAACCTGTGAAGAAAGCTTGTACTCAACTTGTTGATAACCTAGTTGAGCACATTCTTAAATATGAGGAATCTCTAGCTGGTAAGATGTTTTATATATTGGTCATTAAGTTGATTTTATATTTTAAAATACTTTGATCACATTTCTCATTTTTGACTCTGGCTCTGCTTAGCCTAATAATGAACTACTTCGCTTTAAAATGAAATCTGTTTTTTGTTTGATGTTGTAGCCTTGATTATGTTGTTAAGGTTGACTAAGATTATCTAGAGCAGTATAATAAAAACATAGGCCTCATCTCTTTCACATATCTTTCAATAGCATGTAATTTTAGATGTCATATTGAACAGGAATAAAAGGAAGTCCAGGGGCTAATACATATTTAGCTAATTGCACTCATCCAGAAATGGTTTGGTATCTTTTAAATCCTATAAAATTTCTCTCACAATGAAATTGTTTTAACTATTATAAAATTGTTTTTAAAAGATTAGTAGTACATTCTTAATATTTATAATTGTTATATAAAAATGTGCTTAATCTTGCTTGAGCTAGAAAGTTATTAATATTTTTAATTATAAATTCCTTAAATTCTTAATATTTTATATTTATCACATTTATCAGTGACAAATCTGAAATTCTTAACCAAAACATAAATAATTATATAAAACTATAAAAGTCATAATTGATATGTATTGCTTAAAGCACACAAGACTAATATTACTTCCCACTTGCCTGATGTATATTAATGAGGAATAATAGCCTTGGTCATTCTCCAGTATTGGGGGCCAATTGCCTCTTACAGAGAGAGAGGTACATTTATGGCACCTAAGGAAATTGTTGATACCTTTTATATTTTTACAAAGTTTTTTCTTTAATTTTTTTTTTTAATTTTCCATGTGCACCTCTTTTTGTTTTTGTTTCCTTGTTTTGTTTTCCCTATTCTAGATTTAAAGGGTGATACTGTTGTCTCAGTATTAAAAAGTTGCTAAACTCTTCTAAAAACTAGTCACCCAAGAACCGTTGTTATCTCCTAACTAGCAACAGTTAGTTATAATTTCTAATTATATTTCTAATATAGCATGATTCAACTTAATTTCTCACTCCCATCTTTTAACATTCTTCTACATCAGCATCTCTCTCTTCCTGTATCTTTAAACACAGTATCACCTCAGCGAAATTGGTTTTGTCCCCCTTTGCTAACTTTCTTTCCCATATTCACTTTCATCCATTTTTTAGATATAACCAATACCACGTTTATTTCCAAAAGCCCATCTCTAAACTTCTCAACTTCCATTCTACTTTTTAACATCAACCGTCTTCCCCTTAGGGAGAAACTTGCCTTCTGTAGTATAGCCTTTTTGTCCTTTATTCTTAGTATATGTAATTTATATAATAAAGACAAAAATGAAATGCAGGAAGTCTAGTATCATAAATGTTTATCAGTTATATTGAGGCATGTATTGAATCTATTCAGGGGACGGTATTTCATAATTCAAATAGTAGACTGTTTAATTTTCACTGCCTTGTTGTATTTTAGTCTCTTATTTCTTGTTTGTTTTTCCAGACTCTGACAATAAAGGTGTGAACTCTGGAAGATTGGTAGCTTGCATAACCACTTTGTTCTTATTCAGCAAGATAAGACCCCAGCTCATGGTTAAACATGCCATGACTATGCAGCCATACCTTACCACTAAATGTAGTGTAAGTATAGAGCTGTCCTGTGTTTCTGTTTAGTATAAACCATGTACTAAGTATTTTAAATTTAGAACTTAACATGTGTCATTCACATTTTTACTAACATTTATTTTCAGTGACAGGGCATCTGTGTCATGTATTCAAATTTTTGTTCTGATATTTGTGGCGTGTTTTCTACAAACATTATTTTTCCAGTATATTATAAATAAAGTTCAGACACCATTTCTCTTTAACCTTCTCAAGCCAAACCCTTAGTATATGCTTAGTAAATAATGTAAATATTGCTGAGACCTCAAAGGTGAAAGAGGCAGAATTCCTGTCACTAAGAAACTTACTGTCTTTTAGATTCTGAATTCGTTTTTCATTTGTCAGTTTTAGTATACTTTAAACATGTATGTTTATAACACACCGGTATATTGAATGTGGATAGTCTAGTGTTGTGTCAGAAACATTAGGCTATTATTTTAAGTTAGTATTATATATATGTTTTCCTAAAATCCAATGTGAAAATTAAATAAAACATTGCTTAAGTGATGTATTCCAGCAATTTAGTATGACAACATGGTTAGTTAAATGGCTTAATCAAACACCAAATTTTAAAATACTTTGAAAACTTTAAAATATAAATAGTTTCGCCCTGATTGGTATGCCTCAGTAGGTTGGGTATTATCCCGCAAAGCATAAGTTTGCTGGTTCAAAATCCAATTAGGGCACGTGTTTGGGTTGCAGTTCCTTCCCAGTCAGGGTGCATGAGAGAGGCAACCAGTGGATGTTTCTCAACTCGGTGTTGTTTTCCCTCTCTTTCTCCCTCCCTTCCCCTCTCTAAAAGCAAATGAAGTCTTTTTAAAAAGTAAAGTGTAAGTAGTTTTTCACTTACTGTTTTTTTAGTGTTCCTAATGAGCTAATTTTAATTGTTTTCTCTAGTAAATTTGTTCTGCTGCTATTGTCTGAGGTTTTTTGTTTATTTTAGCTCTAAATTAAATTAGTAAGTTCTAGGTGAAAAATCTCAGGATGCCCTGAGAAATGTTAAGAACTGAACTGAGGAAAGTAGCAGAAGATAAGTATATAAAACAACATACAACACTTCTGAGACCCCAGTTTTATCTTTAGGGCTTATATTACATGCAGAAATAAATTGATTGATGGCTAGTGATAATAGCTAATATTTATTGAGTATAATGCCAAGCATTATGAGAATGTTGCATACATTCTCATTTACTTTGTGAACTAAGTACCATTATTATATCTTTCATAGATAAGGAAAGTTAATCTTAGAGAATATAAATAACTTGCCCAGTATTACACAGCTAACCAGTCCCAAAGCTGGAATTCAGCTGTATGTCTGTTTGCCTCTAGAATATGGATTGTAATGTAACTTGTACAAATAGTCTTCATTTACACCAACATTTTTTAAAAATTTGTATTGATTTTTAGAGAGGAAAAGGGGGGGAAGAGATTGATTTGTTGTTTCAATTATTTATATGTTTATTGGTTGGTTCTTCTATATGACCTATCTTGGGGATTGAACCCGCCACCTTAGCATATCAGGATGATACTGTAACCAACTGAGCTACCTGCCCATGGCGCACCAATATTTTTGAAAGCAGGGTTACTTTGAAAACATTTTGTACAAGTTTTTTTATGTATATACACACACACACACACAAATATGAGCTTTATATAAAGTAGTCCCCCGTATTTGCAGAGGACAAGGACCCCCCCTCCACCCCTGTGGATATCTGAAACCACAGATAATAGCAAACTCTATGTGTACTGTACTTTTCCCTATGCATACAGACCTTCTCACGTAAAGGAAATACTTTATGGCTTTTCTTTGGCATTTCTGAATTGCCAGCATCACTATTCTTGCACTTTAAGGCCATTACTAAGTAAAATAAGGGTTACTTGAACACAGTCACTGCAATCCTGGGAGAGTCAATCTGATTAATCAAGATGTCTACTAAGTGACTAACAGTCAGGAAGTATATGCTGGACAAAGGAATGATCCATGTCCTGGACAGGGTGGAGCAGGACAGCACAAGATTTCATCACACTACTTGAACGGCATGCTATTTAAAACTTTTGTATTGTTTCTAGAATTTTCTATTTAATGTTTTTGGGTTACAGTTGACCCTGCTAACCGAAACCATGGAAAGCAAACCACAGTTACGGGGACTACTGTAAGCCTATCTTATATATGAAAAATGCCTTTCTCAGTTTATTTTTTATATCCTATCGCCATCTAATTCCTACTAGTCTCAGGATAAGCAACCCATAGGAACCTACATACTTTATTCATGTTTCTGTAATTATGGACACACATAAATAAATGGTTGACTGGGTTTTTTAAAAGTTCAGGTCATGTTATCTACATTTCTATTAAGCATATTTACTGTCTCAAGTTACCTGATACGTATGAGGTCTATCCAGAAAGTATCCAGCCACATACTATGGAAAATAGAGAAATTTATTGAAGAAGAAACAAGAAACGTTGTACACAGGGCAGTGACTCCTCAGTCCCCTTCAAAGTAAGCACTTTGGGACCACACACAGTTCTTCCAGTGTCTCTCCCACTGTTCAAAACACTCTGCAAAATCCTTTGATGGAGTCGCCATCAGCTGCCCTGTCATATTTTCCTGAATCTCCTGGACTATCTGAAATCTCTTGTCTTTCAAAGGTGATTTTCAGTTTTGGGAAAAGGCAGAAGTCTCAGGGCACCAAATCTGGGCTGTAGGGGTGCTGAGTCACCTAGGTAACTTGATGCTTCACTAAAAAATTCTGCAGTGGCCGAGTTAACAGTGGCTGGCCTTTTTCTGGACAAACCTCATATATCTAATTTATTTTTTTGAGTGACTACATAGTAACCATTTTATGGATGTCCTATGATTTATTTAACCATTTCTTATTTTTGCAGGTATTTAAAATGATTCCTACTGCTAGCTACTACAAATAATTCCTTAATAAACATTTTTATTCACAGACAGTTGACCCTTGAACAACAGCAGTTTGAACTGCTTGGGCTTACTTATACAAGGATTTTTTTCAGTAAATAGCCAACCCTTAGTTTCTGCAGATTTTGCATCTGTCTATTCAACCATCCACGGATTAAAAACTATATTTTCTTATTCCCGTCCACCGTTGGTTGAACTCACAGATGTGATGAGCCAACTGTAATTAAGTTTCTGGGGAGTCAAAATCTATATGCAGACTTGACAGCATCAGCTTTGGTGCCCCTAACTCCTCTGTTGTTAAAAGGATCAACTGTGCTTTTAAATACTGGTGGCTCTTTTGGGGGTGGCCAGTAGATTCTGAGGAGTGGACTTGCTAAATGGAGGGAATTGTTTTGGTTTTAAGTAGATGTCAGATTGCTGGTGGACGTGTTGTATAGCCCCTTTGGAAGCCAGCACGTGACAATCTGTGATTTTTGTCCTTTTTTCCAATCGAACAGGTATAAAGATACAGTTTATTGTCGCTTCAGTTTCCCTCCCCTGATTTCCAAGAAGGTTGAGAATCATTTTTATGGTATTAACCAATTGGACTTGGTTTTTTGTGATTTAACTGTTCATGTCATTTGCCTATTTTACCTTTGAATTGTGGGCCTTATTAAAAAATACTCTTTGGCCCTGGCTGGTATGGCTCAGTGGATTGAGCGCCAGCCTGCAAACCAAAGGGTCACTGGTTCGATTCCCAGGCAAGGCACATGCCTGGGTTGCTGATCAGGTCCCTAGTAGGGGGTGCTCAAGTGGCAAACACACATTGATGTTTCTCTCCTTCCCTTTCCCCCTCCATCCCCCTCTGTCTAAAAAAAATAAATAAATAAAATTTAAAAAAAAAACAGGCTGCTGTGAAAAGGAAACATTCTCAGCATTCAAAAAAAAAAGCTCTTCGGTCTAAATGTTTTAAATATTGAACCATCTTATGCTATATTCATTTTAAATATTTTTCTTAGTATTATGTTCTGTTCTTCTCCTTTATGATTTCTATCTCTCTTTAAATTTTTCTCCTAGAGTTTAATATACTTCTCTTAGTTGATTTTCCAGGCCACTAATGTTGAGAGTAGTTTCAAAAAATATTACTATATTGTTTTAAAAAGTAAAGTTTTAGCAGTGATTCTCAAATGAATTTATCTTATTTGGCAAAACCTCTTCCATCCCTAAACCCACTTTAACTCATTCCCTATTGATTAAAGGGGGTAGGAGTGTGAGATGACAGGGAACAACAGACTTCTGTGTTATTTAGAAGTATTCATTGTACCTATTTTTTAAACTTAATCCTGTAGGTATGCTGAAAGCAAGGAGGAATGTAAGGTGGGAGAGTTTGTAACCAGTGAGGTAATAAGCTCAAAGAGAGTCTAAAATATGTATTGATAGGCTGTGACTATTTTTATTGATAGATGAAAATGTATGTTGAAAGCCTTACTCCATACCAAAAATAATAATAAGTGAAAATAAAACAAGTGACTTTGGCTGACTTAGGGTAGGGGAACTGGGTAACTAGAGGACAGAGGTGGGAGATTTTTTTATTGTAAATCCTATGATACCTTTGTATTTTTTAAAAATGCTTTTTAAAAAAAAATTTGGGTTAGTTTTTTAATCAAAGCTTTAAAAATTTAAAGATTATTTTAATACAGTATTTTAAATTTTAAAATAAGTCTGTACTTGTTTTGGGAGACTACATTTTCATCTGTCATAAAAAGGATCGACACATGGCTTCTCAGCCTACTGACATTTAGGGCCGGATCACTCTTTGCTGTCAGGAACTGTTCTGAGCATTATAGGATGTTAGGCAACGTGCCCTATTCATACCCCTCCTACACCCTTTATGTGACAACAAAAAATGTCTCCAGATATTGCCAAATATCCTGTGGGGGACAAACTCTCACCCCCAGTTGAGGACTAGTAGGTTAACATACCCCAGTTTGAAAAATACTAATCTTAAAAACTGGTAAAGATAATTTTACCAGTCTTGGTAAAATTATCTGTTAATATTTAAATACCTTTGTTCAGAATTGACTTACATTGCATTTTGGGGGGAAAAACAATAACTAACATTGTGATTAAGTGACCAAAGGTCACATGGTATGTTGGTGGCATAGCTAAAATCCCAGGTTTCTGACACTGAGGCTTTTTCCTCCATACCTTAAAGGTCTTTTCTAATGATTTTTTAACTGGAATTTTACATATCGAATACTTTAACTTCCAAATACATAAAACAGTACATAGTTTCTTTTTAGATTTTGATATTCATAAAGCACTAATTTTATCCTTGTAGACTCAAAATGATTTCATGGTTATCTGCAATGTTGCAAAAATCCTAGAGCTGGTGGTACCGCTGATGGAACATCCAAGTGAAACTTTCCTTGCCACTATTGAAGAAGATCTAATGAAGCTGATCATCAAATATGGCATGACTGTAAGCATCTCTGTACTGATTATATTGAATTATATAATTCACAAATGATAACTTAATCATGTTTTGATTTGTCTTTAACTTTTGTCTAAGCAGTAACCTTTCCTGTATCTTTTAGGTAGTACAACATTGTGTGAGCTGTCTTGGGGCAGTTGTAAATAAAGTGACACAAAACTTTAAATTTGTATGGGCTTGTTTCAACAGATACTATGGTAAGTTCAATGCCTGGGCTTTAAAATTATTCTGCTAGATTCTGCAGAGTGTCCAACTCCTTTTTAGTTCACCTAATAAAGGGCAGCATCTAGGGAATGATAAGAGGTGTGATTGTCCTCTATGGTCCACTCTCAGGAGAAGTATTTTCTAGTGTCTTCTGTAATCTCTTAATAACACGCTATGATTACTTCAGAAATGTATCTTCTCATAAGTAGATGTTGGTACGTTTTCTGCCCACTGTGTAAAATAAAATTTAAATTTCTTTTACATTAACTTTTTAGGCTCTAAGGAGTGTCTTCGTAATTCTGAACATATTTAATACTTAGAACCATTAGTAAGATTAAACTGTAATTCATTAGCAGTAATTACTTGAACATAATAATTCAAGGATTAAGTGCTTATTATAAACAAATATTGCTTTATCAGGTGCCATTTCAAAATTAAAAAGTCAGCACCAAGAAGATCCAAACAACACTTCACTTCTAACAAACAAACCAGCACTTCTTAGATCGCTTTTCACTGTTGGAGCACTATGTCGGCATTTTGATTTTGATCTGGAAGATTTTAAGGGTAACAGTAAGGTAAAGATCTTAATTTTAATTACTTAGTATGCTGTAATAAAATAGAACTGTATGACCCTGTGAACAGAAAATGACTAATGATCTGGGACAAAGTCAGTATTGATCAGGTTTGATGAACATTCTGACAGTGCTGCTCGAAATACCGGCTGTCAGACTGGCTTCCAATCTCCGAGTTGTTTGTTATTGGTCTGTAAGAAGATGAGTCAGCACAACTTCTGTCAGCTTTATAAGAGTAGGCACACTGTTTCACAAGTCAGTGGCTGAGTGTACTTTTAAATTTCTTAATGAGGGAGCAGTACGTTATTTACATTCTGGTACAAGCTTCTTTGTCACAGACCTTTGTTTCGAATGCCACTATTCTAAAATGTATCATTTTATAAACTTACTGGCGACTCATTCTTCAGAAGAGTTTGCATGTGGAAGTTCTCACTGTTTGCTTTTGTGTTTTTTCCCTTTATATTTGAAAACTGATCTAAGTTACTGTTCTTTATAAATATTTTCCTCTTAGGTTAACATAAAGGATAAAGTACTTGAACTATTGATGTATTTTACAAAACATTCAGATGAAGAAGTACAAACAAAAGCCATCATTGGTCTAGGTAAGTTAAGTCTAAATTTCATTATAGTTTTAGTTTGAGAGGTTGAGCACGTTTTAAAACATTGTGAATCTTAGCAGTTGATTTATTTAAGTATGTTTCTAATTGCAGTAGGGTCTGGTATATAGAATATAGGGGGTTAAAACACCTGGATTCCATTTCTGGCTCTGCCATTAACTTCCTGGGTGACCTTGAGCAAGTCATATAACTCCCTCTGTTGATCAGTTTCTTCATTAACAAAATAAAGATGACAATAATGTGTCCTTCCTCTACTTTATAGGATTTCATAAGAATATTCATTACAGCACTTTGATAAAGAAAGATGATTTAAAAGAATTTTGTGTTGTCACGTATTTTTGAGTTATTGTTTTTCTTTGGAAAACTTTGTCATTGTATGTCCCTGCCATTTCTAGTTAAGAGAGTGGACAGTCTACACAGACTTTTATTCATATAAAAACACGTGGTAACCAACCCAAAAAAAACAATTTGGGTGTGTATCTGTCCCATTTTATTTTTCCAGGAACATTGATTTAGTAAATGTGTGCCCTTGAAGAAGGTTAGGGTTTGTGGCTTATCTGAAAAGATAATGGAATATAAAAGAAATATGAAAAAGATAGTATTAAAGTACCTGAATTGAATGCATTTTAAAACAATACAAGAAGAGTACTCTGTCCAGGTTTTTGTTTTTTATTGTTTGTTTTCTTTTGTGCTAATACATGTAAAGCTACTCAATACAGTCAATAACTTACTTTGAAACTTAATTTTGGTATCATTAACAAGGCTTATAATTTAATATGCACGGATAATCATTTATATTAGTCTTTTGAACTAAAATGAGTAATAAAAGTTTCTAAAGTTACTCAAATCTCATTAAATATTTACTGATTTCTTTAAATTAAATTTTGTTATTGCATTCCTCCTTTCTTTCAGAAAATTACATATAGCAAATATAGTAAAAATTCAGATATCACTTGCTAGTAAGTTATATTGATGCAGTATTACCTTCATGCCAAATGTGGACCTCTGAATATTTGGTGTGGACATAAGCTACATAAAGTGATAAAACTAATAGTGTTACATCTCATTCAGAGAACAAATACAGTTGACCCTTGGACAGCATGGAGGTTAGGGGCATCTGCCCTCGCAGTTGAAAAGCTACATGTAACTTTTGACTCCCCATGGAGGACTGATTGCACAACTCCTCACAGACACCAAAATCCATGGATGCCCAAGTCCCTTACATGAAGTGGCATGCCATAGAACAATGCATACAGTCAGCCCTCCAACAGATTCCTAGCCACCAGTCAAAATATTGTTGGTTGAATTCAAGGATATGAAACCCAGGAATACAGAGGGCCCACTGTATATTTATCGCAGGGGGGGGTGTTGGAAATGCACGTATAAGTAGACCCAAGTAGTTTAAACCCATGTTATTCAATGGTCAACTCTTTGTAAATTTTAACTTAAAGAAGCAGTGCTATCTGGAAAATAGTGCCTCTAGACCAGTTAATGAAAGACATCTTGCCTGGGCCATAGTTATCCTGTGTGACCTTGGGCTAGTTATTTGATCACTCTATGCTTTGAGTTTAGTGTTATTTGGCATCAGTAATACTTGGTATCATCAAGGATCTTCATTTTATCTTACATAAATAAGCATTTTATACAAATAAACATAATAGTATTTTGCTATTTATTAACTTGTTATAGAATTCAGCTTTATGGCTTCATTATAATGCCATGAGAAATAAATGGAAGATATTTTTCGCTTTGGTTTATTTTAGAATTATTCTGTTTCATCAAATGGATATATTTCAATATATTTTTTAAATAATGCCAATATAGTACCTTCTGCTAGAGATCTAAAAAATGTTTGCAGACATTACCTCTTAAATCCTGAAAACATCCCTTTGAGGTAGGTGGGTGGTAAATATTATTGTCCCCATTTTACAGATGGAGAATTGAGGCACAGAGAGATTATGTGGCTCACCCAAGGTCACACTACAAGTCAGTGGTGGAGCCAGGAATAGAATCCAAGACTCCTGTCTCCTAATCCACTCCCCTAGCCACTAGGCCCTGCTCCCTCCTCAAGGTTTCCTCTTGTGTGAAATTCTCCTTTGAAATGCAATTTCTTGTTTTTAATTCATGGGGAAAGAAGTACCTGCTCTAATACTTCTCTAGGTAAGGCCACTAGCATATTCTTCCAGTCATTTTAAGTTTTAATTTTTGAAATAAGGAGTTCTTTATGTAATTTATCAACATTTTCATTAAATGCTATATTTAACTTTAATATGAATATGTCAAGAGGTTGTTTTTCTTTCTCCTTTAGGATTTGCCTTTATTCAGCATCCAAGTCTAATGTTTGAGCAAGAGGTGAAAAATCTATATAATAGTATCTTATCTGATAAGAACTGCTCAGTAAATTTAAAAATACAGGTGTTAAAAAACCTCCAGACCTACCTACAAGAAGAGGATACACGTATGCAGCAGGCAGATAGAGACTGTAAGTGAATATATTTTTTTAATGTCACAGTGTTGCTACACTTAGAATACTTCCACTCATTTTTCAGATATCTAAATTTTGTTGTCTGTTAGATGAAGGAATTCAGTTCAGAAGGAGTCTTTATGTCCATAGCTAGGGTTAAGGATATTCATAAATTCCCTAAAATAGTTTGTAAAATTTAATATATGTGTATGCATTACACTTGGAGTGAGGAGAGGGATTTAGTTCTCATTAGGTTTACAAAGGGACGTCTGACAGAGACCATCCCCACCTCCTAAAAAAGGAAAAATAAAAAAGATTAAGAGCCATTGAGTCAGAGCACTAACTGTAACATTTGTGCCTTTGGTTGTGGTCTGATTCGGTATATTTAAGTGAGGTTTAGTGTACATGTTCTTAATATGTTTACTTCCTTTTGTAGGGAAGAAAGTTGCAAAACAGGAAGATTTAAAAGAAATGGGTGATGTTTCCTCAGGGATGAGTAGTTCCATCATGCAGCTTTACCTCAAACAGGTGCTTGAGGCGTTTTTTCACACCCAGTCAAGTGTACGCCACTTTGCCCTGAATGTCATTGCATTGACTCTAAACCAAGGTCTTATTCATCCAGTTCAGGTGAGTATGTTTTAGTAAGCAGAACTTACCGAAAGAACCAGATTTGTTGTCATTTGATGACATTATGATTAGAGAATAAGTAGTTCTTCGTTCCTTCGTTATTTTTTTTCTTTTTGGTACTAAACTCTTAAGTCTAAGTTTTAGTCCTTCTTTTAGATTGTCATTACTGCAGAATACCCAAAGATTTATAATGTCTCTATTAAACAGACTTCCCGTTTATATTGGCAGAATATGTACTCAGAATGATTTTCAATGTAGGGATCATAGATTTGTTTTAATATATATTAACTCTTATCCCAAAGAACCAACAACATGTAGTGTCAAGAGAGTTAACTGTGATAAGAGTATAAATCTAACTCTTAAACAGAGTGGAGGTTAATCCACAGAAAATAAATTATATAATCTGAGCTCAGTTCCTTCATCTTGTAAGTTAGAGATAGTATCATATGCCCGCACCTCAAAGCATTGATATGAGGACTAAATGACGTCATAAAGACATATTAGTATTACTAAGGATTGACAGTTATTGCTGATACAGTAGTATATATCCGATAGGTTTAGGAGCGTGTTACAGGCTACAAAAGTGAAATTATTAGGTAACAAAACCCTTCAAGAGTTTTATTTTGGCTGTTTCTTGTGGAACTTTTAAAAAATATTTTACATGTAAGTATGCTATGTTCTTCCCTGTGTCCTGAAACAAAGCTCAGTAATGAAGCATGCTAAACGATGTTTAGGCTGTTTTGCATGACGCAGGGTTATCATCATCAAGATCACTTAATAAAATGTACATGGTATGTTGAGATTCAAATTTTTGAGGTACCTACAACTTGACTGATACTCTGAATGGCCTCAGGTGGTTGGTGCTTTTTATTATTATATGTGCTTTTTAAAAATTTTTCTTTCAAAGTTTACACTTATAAAAAAAAATGTAGGAGTGGTTCAATGAACTCCTTACTCGTCACCTATTATTTACGATTTGTTAGATTTTTGTCACATTTGCTCCTGATCTTCATACATACAATTTTTTCTGAATAATTTGATGGTAAGTTTCAAATATCACTATTCTCTACCTCTAAATACCTTAGTATATATTTTCTAAGAGTAAGGACATTCTCTTATAAAATCATAATGCAGTAATCAAATTCAGGAAATTTAACATGGATACATTATTATCTAATGCGTACTTTTGTTTTCACATTTGACCAGTTTACCCAATAGTCTTCAGTGGCCTTTTTTTCTCATTGATTTGGAATTTAATTCATGACCGCCCATTTGAGTTAGTGTCATGTCTACTTTTTTAATGGTTTTTTTGTTTGTTTGTTTGTTTGTTGTTTTTCTTCCTCACTGCTGATTCATATTCGCCTAATTTAGTAGTGGTGTTTCTTGACTTTAGAAGTACAGTAAACTGGCTGTTACCAAAATACTAGCTATCCAGTCATTGAAGCTATATCTAAAATCAGCTTTGTAGGAAAAATTTATATTTTCCTAGTTTTGAGTATGGAAGACAAATTACTTTTTGCTCTATTTTATCTTTACATAGCTAATTGAGTCAAGCTTGAGAAATTATTGGATAACACATTTGTAGTATATATCACAGTCTTAAATGCATATTCTTAGTGTTGAGGCCCTTTATGTTTAAAACACCCTAAAGTCGCACTGAAATTATTTAAATTTCACCACATCACTATTTTTGCTTATGCATCAGTGCTTTTTTGCTGTAAGCTAAATTTAGGGAAGATTAATCATTTTTAAAAGAATACTAAAGCATGGCATTTAATGGCCTATAAAACTAAATATATATACATATATCCCAGATACACAGCAAGTTTTAACATATGTAAAGATACACAAAGAGCTTTTACTACTGTGATCTCTTATAAACCCTGTGTTTTATTTCCAGTGTGTACCATATTTAATTGCTATGGGCACAGACCCAGAACCAGCTATGCGGAACAAGGCTGATCAGCAGCTTGTGGAAATAGACAAAAAATATGCTGGATTTATTCATGTACGTATATTTAAATTGTATAATCTATATTTAAACATCTTCAGTAAAAACCATTTATTTGGTAACTGTCCTGCCCATATTCCTATTAGAATAAAATATTTTGCTTAGTACCTACTTAAACATGCAACTAAGTTTGTCCCTCAAGGTATTTATTCTTGTGTAAAATTTATTTATTCTTGTCCAGTAGGTACAGTGGCATGCATGGGTTCTGGTCCCTACTGTTTGACCTCGGGAATAGTAGCTCTTTTGGGTCTCAATTCTTTTCTTCTATAAAATGAGGAGATTTTAATAGATGATTTCTAATGTTCTTCCAGCACTTGCATTCTTTGATCTTATTATTTATATAAGAAAATCAAATAATGAGTTAGCCTCAGACTATGATGCTCAAAGTACGTTTTTAATCTGATTTTTAATTTCCATGACAAAAAATGAGGCTTTTATTGATTTCAGATGAAAGCAGTGGCTGGTATGAAGATGTCTTACCAGGTACAACAGGCAATCAACACATGCCTAAAAGATCCCGTAAGGGGTTTCAGACAAGATGAGTCCTCTAGTGCTTTGTGTTCACACCTTTACTCCATGATCCGTGGAAACCGCCAGCACAGAAGAGCCTTTCTGATTTCTTTACTCAACCTCTTTGACGACACAGCAGTAAGCACAAAAACTTATCATTTTAAGGAAATAAATGTTTTACAAATTTTATGCCTAAAGTAGTCAAGTTTTTTAATATTTCAGTTTTAGTAAATAATAGTGACTATATTAAATGTGTTTCTTTGAGTCTTCTGTGTTAATTATATAGTCACAATTGAGCAGGAAATTTTACATAGGAGTACATACAAATAAGGGGTAAAGTATAATTGTGTCTTCATAGTGAGTATCCTATAAACTTTGATAACGGTTCCTTTAAGCATCCTTTTAAATAAACTGTATCACCTATCACTTTTAGGGATGGATTAGATAGATAGTAGGAAGAAAGAAAGATAAGGTGAAGTTTTACTTGTTTCTTTCATACTCAGATATTGTTAGAATAACTCTTCTAGGATTTTGGCTGCTGGCATTCCCTTCTTGTTCAGCTTCACTTCCTTAATGAAGAGCCCACGCTTGTGTAATTGCCTTTTGATCCTTTGGGCTGTTGCACAAGGGGCATTATCTGGCAAAAAAAAAAACAGGGCATCCTTAACTTTAAGTTTACCTCTTAATTTATTCATTCATTATACTCAGATATTTATTCCGCACCTGCTATATGGTAGCCATTGAACTAGGAGATGAACTTAAAATAGTAAATAAGACAGTTGTGATGCATGCCCACATAGAGCTTAGAAAATATAATATAAACATCTATTTCAGAAATAATTGGGTATAATTTAATCACCACAACTACCATTATATCATTAGCGTTAAGCTTTCATTTTGTGTGAGATACTGTACTAGGAGTCCAAAATGGTATGATAATAGTGTTTTTGCCCTTAATGGGTCTTACCTCCAGTTGGGGAGAGAGACACAAAATAAAGGAAATAAATAATAGTTAAGGTTAGCTTATCCTGAGTGCCAGGTAGTTTGAGTCAGTGACACTGCTATAGTTTTTTTTTTTTTTTTTTTAAAGATTTTATTTTTATTTATTTTTAGAGAGTGGGGAAGGGAGGGAGAAAGAGAGGGAGAGAAACAGCAATGTATGGTTGCCTCTCACATGGCCCTCACGGGGACCTGGCCCGCAACCCAGGCATGTGCCCTGACTGGGAATCGAACCGGGACCGCTTGGTTCCCAGCCCACGCTCAATCCACTGAGCTACACCAGCCAGGGCACACTACTATAGTTTTTTATCTCTCCTGAGCTGCATTCCTGTGTGGTTCCATTGCCTGCTGCGTGTCATGGGCTTGTGTTCTGTCACCTTGGCGTGTAAAATGCTAAATCCAGCTCTCATCACGCAGTGCTTTCTTCTTCCTCCAACGAAGGATGTCAGAGGAAAAGCACATTACTGAAGTCTTAGGGAGATTAGATGAGATGGGTCTACTATTTGAGGCAAGGATAAAAACATGAATAAAGGTACAAAGATAAGAGTATGTGGGAAATAATGAACAGGTTGTTATTTAGAGCGCACAGGTCATAATGAGGTGTGTTCATGGGAGCTCTTATAGACGGTGGAATTGCCAAAGAGCATTTTAACATTGTGTTCACATTGAAGGTAATACTAATTAATCTATTATGGCGACAGTAGAAAAGGATAAAAGAAATTTTGTGAGGAGCACAATGTTTTAGCATTGGGTTCACATTGGAGGTAATGAATTAATCTGTTGTGATGACAATAGGAAAGAAAAGAATGGACAGTAAGTAGGAAAGGAAAGAAATGTGAGGGAGCAATAAATAAAACTGAGAAGAATAGTCAAAGGATAACTGGATATTTTTGTGCTAAGCACTTGAAAGAATAATAGGATTGTTGCTAAAAGCAATTTGAAAAGGAGTTTGCTTGAGAAGGCATAGAAGAGGAATAGGCAAAGAGCTGAGAAGAGAAGACTGAGGAGTGAAGAGTCGGGAAGGAAAGGGTGGGGTAATGGTGTTCATGCTATTAAGCCAAGGAGAATTACAAAGTTAAAAAAAAAGAGTAGGATATTTGTGAATAGAAATGCTCAGGCAGGGAGGCACGAAAGATGATTTTAAGTAAAGAACAGTAGGGAGAACCTAGAAGGAACAGTTCTAGATTATTATTTTAAGAAATTTGTTTTTTGAAAGGAAGGAGCAGTGTTGGACCTTTTTTATGGTCAAAGTTGAAGAATGTTCAGAGTATTTTTTAAACGTTTATTCAGAGTAAGTCTGAACATTTTCAGTTTTAGGAGGGGGAAAAATAAATATATATATGTAATGAATATATATGTATAAAAATTACAGTGTTAAAACCAATATATGATGTAGGGTCCTATGTCTCCCTAACTTTAACATTTAAGTGTTATACATATTTAAAAATAAAAACTAGAGTAAGAGTCTCATGAATGTAATACCAAGTTTATCCCATCTGCCCTATGGGGTTATTGTTGTACTGCTGTTGCTATTGGGTTTTCTGTAGGAGGGAATGGATTTTTTATTGCTATTTTTTCCTTTTTTAAAAGGTGTAAATGTTTTAAAGGAATTTAAATGTTAATAATGTATCTTTCAGTTTATATTCTGTATGATCATGAAATGCTGAAGGTCTCTATTGCTTCTTTATAAAACAAACTAGTAGTAACCATATTTTTTTCTTTAAATTTTGCCTACCTGAGAGTTTTTATAGTGTGAAACTGGTAGCACTGTCAAAAGGACTCTGATATTCTGAATTAAATATACGTAAGAAACTGACAGATATTTTATGAGTACATGAATTTTGTGGGGTTTTTTTAACCCTCATTAGTACTATAATTACCACTTATTTTTGAGGGAAGAATAGTAACTGTGTGTAACTGATCTTCATATGGTTAAGCTCTTAGAAACACAATGACAAATAATTATGAATTTGTGTGTATATTTTCTGATGTGATATGGATTCATCATGAAGATTCCATATACTCTATAAGAATGTAAAGGGAATTCCACTTGGGTGCACTAAAAAATTTCACCTCTTCATTTCTTGAGATACTATGGTATAAGTCATTATGAAATCTCTTTAAATGGGTATGAAATTATTTTATAAAATCCATTTCTGTTCCCCCTCCCTTTTTCTTACTGCCCTCTGTCCCTACCCCCTCCTTTCTCTGAAACATTAACTGAGGTGAAAGTGTCGAGTAGTATTTTTTTCTAAAAAGGCATTTTGGATGGGTTTCTAGATTATCCGCTAAACGTGTACCTTTTTTTTTTTTTTAAATTTACAGAAAACAGAAGTAAATATGCTCTTGTATATAGCAGACAATCTAGCCTGTTTTCCATACCAGACACAGGAAGAGCCGTTGTTTATAATGCATCATATAGACATTACACTCTCAGTTTCTGGTAGTAACCTACTACAGTCGTTTAAGGAGGTAAGTTACACACATTACTGTTCTTCATGTATCGGTGTCTTTCAAAGTGCAGGCATGCAATTTTCACTGTTTTGTTTCTCATTGTTCTCTTTATTCTTTTCACAGGCATATAAAATCTTTCTAAATGAACTTACTGAAATCTGGGTAGTGCTTTAATTGGGGAGAGGAAGTGTGTTGCTATTTCATATCTACTAAGAAACACCTAAAACCATTTTATTTCAGATCATTTGGGTGGAATATACACACCCACATACACTTACATATATATATGTATATATATATATATATACACACACACATACATACAAACACACACATATATGGGTTGTTCTATTGCTAAGCCACCCCACTTCTTTATTTCTCTCACTTTTTAAAAAAATTTATTTATTTTTAGAGAGAGGGAGAGAGAAACATCAACATGTGACAGATATATTAATCGGTTGCCTCTCGCACACCCCCAGCCAGGGACCTGGCCTGAAACCCAGGCATGTGCCCCAACTGGGAATTGAACTGGCAACATTTCAGTTTGCAGGCCAACATTCAGTCCACTGAGCCACCCCAGCCAGGGCTGTTTCTCTCTTTGAGCACTGACTTTAAGTGTTTGGTGTCTATTCATATGTTCATTTAAACCCTACTTTAAAGTAACTTGCTATTCTACAAATCTGGTAATGCCGTAGATCACGATAGTGCACTTGAAGAGATCTAGATAGAGATATAGATAGCTTCCTGAGAAAGAAACACAGGAAATGCATAATGCCATTGATTTCCTTATTCTTGTATACCAGCATCGTAATTAAGTTGGTATGTTTTGTGCCCAAAACTTTACTGAGTTTGTTACAAACCTTATGTCTTTCCTTCATGGTTTTTTAGGAGGAAATATAATTGATTTAATTACAAAAGCACCTGGTATTAGCACTGGGCAAATAGTTGGCACCCAGTGAATTTTTTATAAGTTAATTGGAATATCTTCATGTACCTCACAATACAAGTAGATCTTATTTTACACAATCACGTTGCTCCAAACTTAGCCTGGTCAAACTAATAAATGAGTATATTTTAATACCTAAGGGTTAGAACTACATGTAGAAATTTTCGTCCCGCTGTAGACCTGCTGAAACAGTCTACTTTTTTAACAAAATTCTTAGGTGTTTAATATACACATTGAAGTTTGAGAAGTTAATAATTTCCCAGAAACCTTAGCCGTTGTATTATCTTACTTTACTTCACTTACTATTGTGCATATACTTGTATATGTTTCTCCTGTTATTTAACAGTTGCATGTAATCTAGTCTTTTTCCCCTCTTAAACCCAGCTGACTTTGCTTCTTTTTAAGAGATAAGTTTCGTAAAGTACAAAGAAACAGAATTTAAGTATTTAAAAAAAATTACCTATTGCTGAAAAGTTCTTGAAAGGGCAACATTAATAAAAGCTGGTGATGTTCAAGCCTGTTGTAGTCTCCCAGTTAAATTATAATTACTGCTTTTCCTCTGTATTGGCTTACCTATATACCAAATTAATACTTTTATAGTTGATTTATTTCCTTACTTTTCTATAAGAAAATTGATTCCCTTTGAATGATATTTCCAAAGGGGTTGGGGGTGGTTGCAGAGAGGAGATTGTATATGATTTTACTTAGTCTTGGGTCCTAGGACTTCCCCCAAGGGTTAGACCTCCAGTCATTTATGGAAAGGCAAAAGGTTTCATTATATAAAATACTGATATGAGGATGCTTTTGGAAGCTGTTGAATGGAGCATATGTGTATTAGTGGCATTTTCTTTTATTGTTTTATAAACAGAATAATTTCCCTTTTTTGCAGTCTATGGTAAAAGACAAAAGGAAAGAGAGAAAATCATCACCCAGTAAGGAAAATGAGTCAAGCGAGAGTGAAGAAGAAGTTTCCAGGCCTCGGAAGTCACGGAAACGTGTAGAATCAGACTCAGACTCAGATTCAGAAGATGATATAAATTCGGTGATGAAGTGTTTGCCAGAAAATTCAGCTCCCTTAATTGAGTTTGCAAATGTCTCCCAGGGTATTTTATTGCTTCTAATGTTAAAACAACATTTGAAGAATCTCTGTGGATTTTCTGATAGGTAAGGTTACATAAGCAGGAAGAGAATAAATTTTGTTCAAATATTGGAGAAGTATAAAACCCTGTTTTGATTGAATGCTTTAATATTAAAAATACTTATTTTTAAAAAGGAGTTTGTTTCTTTTTATTGCTATATAGTATTTTGTTGTATAATACTGAGTTGGCCAAAAAGTTTGTTGGATTTTTTCCATAAGATGGCTCTAGTAGTGCTTAGTTTAACTTCAATCAAAGTAATTTTGTTACATTGTATTGTGACAGTTGTCATATTAGCATGCATTTAAAAAACACTTATCAAAATTGATGAACTTTTGTGTGGCGATTTTAATATTGAAGATGGAAGAAAATAAGCAACATTGTTGGCATATGATGCTTTATTTCAAGAAAGGTAAAAACTCAACTGAAATGCAAAAAAAAAAAATGCGTGCAGGGTATGGAGAAGGTGCTGTGACTTATTGAACATGTTAAATGTTGTTGGCAAAGTTTTGTGCTGTAGATTTCTCGCTGGATGATGCCAGCTGGGTAGATCAGTAGAAGTTGATAGGAATCAAATCAAGACATTGAAAACAACCAGTGTTCTACCTCGTGGGAGAGAGGTGACATACACAAAATATCCAAATCAATAAAGTTATTGGTGAAGATGACAAATGTGTCTTTTATGGAAAAAAACTATATGAACTTTTTAAGGCCAACCCAATAGAGCATGTTTCATCTAAAGGGCTCGGGTACTATGCAGATGGTCATCAGCTTGTTGCCACAGAAGAAAGTGGACACAGTGTGGCCCGCAGCTTCCACTCTCTCAAGAAAAGCTATATAACCCAATTTTTATGGGAAATATTTTAATGTTAAATGTTGGCAAAGTAATTTAACAATAAGGTCTTGGGGCGGTGCTAAGGAATTGAAAGATTTTTAAGCAGAGTTGTTAATATGAAACAGGCTCGAAAATCATTCTGGCTGCTGTGTGGGGAATAAACAGTTGGAGGGAATGGGAAAAAAGGGAGAAGGAGGTAAAGTAGTTGGGTGGTACTGAGTAATTGTACTAAAACTATCTTGTAATCACAATCATAGTATTAAAAAGTAGGTGTGAGAAACTCATTTAAATGATGCCTCTATTCAAGGTAAATACTGAGGGAAATGAGAACTTTTTTTTTTTTAATCTTTACCCCTATATCTTTACTTTTGTTTTTTAAATTATATTTTGTGTACAAGTTCACTAGTTAAAATTTGTATGACAAAGTTTAATTATTAGTAAATAAATTGTAACTAGGAGCAGTTTAAATGTAAAAGCCTGAAAATATTTTAGTTAATGGTTTTGTTTTCCCAAAACAGTAAAATTCAGAAATACTCTCCATCTGAATCTGCAAAAGTATATGATAAAGCGATAAACCGAAAAACAGGAGTTCATTTTCATCCCAAACAAACACTGGACTTCCTGCGGAGTGATATGGCTAATTCCAAAATCACTGAAGATGTGAAAAGGAGTATAGTAAAACAGTATCTAGACGTGAGTAGTAAAACCAAAATATATTTTCTTCTAATCATGGCTTTTTAGTAAAACAGTTTGGGAGGGAGTTGGCTATCCTTCTTGACCTTGAAGGTAAGCTTCATAAACTATCAAGATTATTTTTTCTTTTTTTGGTCTGGTTTTAAGGAGTTACTTTAAGCTTGCTTTCCCATTTCATCTACCTAATTACTGCATCCTAATTATTTTTTCTTTTTTGGTCTGGTTTTAAAGAGTTACTTTAAGCTTGCTTTCACATTGCATCCACCTAATTATTGTGTCCTAATTATTTTTTCTTAAAAAATACCAGCTCACCACTAGTTGTATTTTAGCGAAAATGAAAGTTTTTAGGCAAGTTTTAGAAAAAAGCCGTGCCCATTTATATGTATTTGTAAATTCAGTGGATTACTACATGGTATAATTTTCATAAAAAGAAAAACTATGAAAAGTCATCCTCCTACCCTCTTTAGCCATTCTGTTCTTCTCTCTGGCAACCAATATCACTACTGTTTCCTGTGTAGTTACAGAAGTCTGTGTGTGTGTATTTTTATATTTTTCTTAATGTATACCCACTTAACAAATATATGAGAGTGTGTGTGTGTAATGTGCTTTTAAAATGTATTTAAGAATAGCCCTGGCTAGTGTGGCTCAGCGGATTGAGCGCTGGCCTGCAAACCAAAGGATCATGGTTTGATTCCTGGTCGGGCCACATGCCTAGGCTGAGGACCAAGACACAACCTATCAATGTTTGTCTCATACACTGATGTTTCTCTACGTCTCTTTCTTCCTCCTTTCTACTCTCTCTAAAAATAAATAAATAAAATCTTTAAAATTTATAGAATAGACAAATTTATAGAGACACGTTTAAATAGAATAGAGGCCCAGGTTGATTGATGTGGCTTAGTGGGTTGGGCATCATCCCGCAAACCAAAAGATCACAGGATCAGTTCCCAGTCAGGGCACATGCCTGGGTTGCTGCCCACCCTGGTTGGGGCCATGTGAGAGGCAACTGATCAGTGTTTCTCTCACATATCAATGTTTTGCTCTCTCTCTTTCTCCCTCCTTTCCTCTCTCTATAAAAATAAACAAAATTTCTTAAAATAAATTTTAAAAGAAAAAATTGAGTGAAGTGTACCGGGGCTTACAGGAAGGAGGAATGGGGAGTTACTCAGTGGATACAGAATGAAAAAGTTACTATTACTGAAAAAGTTTTGGAAATTATGGTATAATGGTTGCATAACATTGTGAATATACTTAATGCCAATGAATTGAACACTTTAAAATGATCAAAATGGTAGATTTTTTGTTCTATGTATTTCACTGCAGTAAAAAATTTTAATGTTTAAAAAGTTTTTAGAGACTCTTTAAAAGTAAAAATAAACTTTTTATTTTAATCTACTTGAAGCAAGTAGCTGAACATAACTAATAACGATTTTTTTAACCAGAATGAAACCTACACAGTGGTTTTCATGTTATTCATATTTTAAATATGAAATTCTGTTCCTGAATATGAAATAAAATTCTTCAACTTTTTTTGCTTACTCTGGTATTATCTTGGCAGAAGACAAAGAGGGCAGAAATTTTTTAAATGTCATTATTTATTAATCACTTGGTTGCTTGATGGCTTAGACCAGGATCAGCAACCTCTGACTTACGACGGGGCAAATCTGACCTGCTGCTTGTTTTTGTAAATAGTTTTGTTGAAACAGCCATGCCCACTCATTTGTGTATTCTGTACTTTCACAGTACGATGGCTGAGTCATATAGCTGTGAGAGAGACTGTTTAGCCTCCAGAGCCAAAAATATTTACTCTCTGGCTGTTTACAGAAAATGTTTGCTAGCCCCTGACTTGGACAATAGCTAAAGTGTATTTCACCCACACCAAACTAAATTTAGGAAAGAAAATTTAAAAGAAAAGAACATATTTAGGGATTTAACAGTCTTGTTTGAAATATTTACTTAAAATTCTAAATTAATATCTTTTCTTTGTAGTTCAAACTTCTTATGGAACATCTGGACCCTGATGAAGAAGAAGAGGAAGGGGAAGTGTCAGCTAGCACAAATGCTCGGAACAAAGCAATTACCTCGCTGCTTGGAGGAGGCAGCCCTAAAAATAATGCAGCAGCAGAGACAGAAGATGATGAAAGTGATGGGGAGGATAGAGGAGGAGGCACTTCAGGGGTGAGGCGGAGGAGGAGTCAACGTATTTCGCAGCGTATTACGTAAAATGATTTTTATGTGTTTATATATGTCTTTTAAATGTACATCAAGTAATGTAATACTTACGAGAGAAAACATTTTGTAGATAGAGATTCTCTACTTAACCATTTATACATCCTTTTGTAGAAAGTTTAACATAAAAGACAATAAAAAAGAAAAAAACAGAAATGAGATTTATTCAGCATAAAGGGGTATTAATTTTTCTTTGGATTGTATTAATGTGTGTTATCCTTTTTATTGTTGCTAAGGTTTATGTAGCTTTATGGTTCATATGTATATATAATTTTATATATCAATAAGAGTAAAGACACGGGTACAAACTAAGAGTTTTATGGTTTTACAAGTATATGTTAACCCCTTGGCGCTGGCGGTCACAGTGCGCCTCATTGCCGGCAATGGAAGTGTGCTGGGAAATCCCAACTCCCGGCGTCAAGGGATTAAAAGCAATAAAAACAATAATTTCACTAAAATTATTTTGTATAACACTTGGTCTTTTTTCCCCCCTCCCAATGTTTTAGTCATTGAGAAGGTCAAAACGAAATTCAGACTCTACGGAGTTGGCAGCACAGATGAATGAAAGTGTTGACGTTATGGATGTCATCGCTATTTGCTGTCCAAAGTACAAAGATCGACCACAAATTGCAAGAGTAGTACAGAAAACCAGCAGTGGCTTCAGTGTTCAGTGGATGGCAGGCTCCTACAGTGGCTCCTGGACTGAGGCTAAGCGCCGTGATGGCCGCAAACTGGTGCCTTGGGTAGACACTATTAAAGAGTCAGACATTATTTACAAAAAAATTGCTCTAACGAGTGCTAATAAGCTGACTAATAAAGTTGTTCAGACTTTACGATCCCTGTATGCCGCCAAGGATGGGACTTCCAGCTAATGAATTTGTACATGCAGCCAAATTTACAGGAATTTTTTTAAGGCAGAAAAACTTGAAATATCAACCTTCTGGCAAAAAAAAAAAATCAGTTTTATGAAGAGTAAGAATGGAACCTGGGATGCAGGAACAAAAGAAGGAAATGTTGGGCAAACATTTTTGTGGGAGCTCCCTTCGCTGTTGTGCAGCAGAAACAGATTCTCAGTTCATTTTTACTCCCACTGTATTATAGTTTAACAAAAATTGTTTATATCTTGGAAAAAACTTTCTGTTTAAAAAATAAACAAGTGAATGTTGGAAATTAGTCTGTTAATGTTCTTAATAAAGTGTTCTTGGAGTTTAACCTAGCAGCGGATGGCTTTCTTTAGCTTAGCCCAGTTTCCAGGGAAGCATTGTTTTTTCCAGGCTGTAAAATGGCAGAATCTCCTGGATATATAATTTATTCTGTTGAAAAAAAAAAAAGCATGCAGTATCTATGACCTATCTGCAGAAGGAGTTTTTGTAAATGTAGATTTTGATGTATTAGGTCACCCTGAAAACAATACAAGAAAAGGGATCCCCAGGCAAGCTGGTGGAGCGAATACTGCAATAAATTTTTTTACTTCTCTTTGTTACTTGTCTGTTTCCATTTGAATTTCTTATTGTAAAGATCTGTTTAAATCCATTTATGTTATTTTTCAGTTTTTTATGTAAAATTTATTATATCACTGGTTTTCAAAGCAAAACATAAAATATTGTTTATACAGTTTGTATAGGCTGACTTCTGAATAATTGGTATCTATTATTTTCATTCCCATAAGAGGGTGTAAACAATTAACTCCAGGGTTTTATTGTATCCTGCAATACTTAGTATTAACTATATATGATTTAGCACTGTGCCAAACACATTTTCAAGAGTACATTTTGATATAAAAAGAAACTATAGTTTATTCCTTGTATGCTTCAATTTCTTTCTAGTGATGTCATAATGGTAATATTTACTTTTTTTTAACTGTGAATTCTGTGGGACAAAACTAGATTGGGTTTTTCCCCCTTGGAGTTTGTTTTATCAGCAAATAATTTGAGGTAGCTGTAAAAACAATATGATTTATCAAAGAGTAGGATACCAGTTAGCATATAGAATACTAAAAACTAAAGATGTGGGTAAAAAAGCCAATTTTGAATGCCATGAGCCTAACGTAATGATGCTTGTTATAATTTAACTCTTACAAAAACTCTGCTAATTAAATATTTTATACCTATTTTGTAGAAAAAGAAAACTGAGGCTCAGAAGGATTCAGTAATTTGCTTGTAAATGTTATAATAGAGATTTAAGTTTGGAGTTGGAGTAGATGCATCCTATCACTCTAAGCAAATTGAACATCAGGCATGAGGTGGTCTATATCTAAAGTAAGCATGTCCCCAAGGAAGCTTGAAGTATAAATACTTGGGGATCCTGTTTAGAGTCAGCGTTAGGAGGTAGACACACAGTAGCAGTAAGGCTGTGTCACAGATGATGGTTGCAGATGAATTGCCGTGCTTAAGAATTTTCCATATATTCTAAGTTTCAATATTTTAGCTATTAATATAAGCCAAATGTTGATATAACTCATAAGCCTTAACTTTTAGATACACAAACCAAAGTATTCAAAAAGTGGATTTCTCAAACGACTTTTGGGGTCTTAACACAAAATTGAGTTAAGGTTTTGGCTGTCAAATATACAAAATTGAATTTTTTGAGTATATTGGAGATTTACAAAGTTCTGTCTTAATCTATAGTTTGTTAATACTGTAGTAAGCCATATCATCTTTATTGACTTGTATTGAAAAGTTGTTATATTTGATATAAAAATTTCCAGTACCTCTTTAATATATATGAAAGCTTAGTATTTTCTTATTTAAATTATTATTTTGGAAAAAAAAATGGGTACTTTAAAAATCCATATCAAAATACAAATGCAGAGAACAGAATTTCATCTGTAATAGAAGAAATTATGAAGTTTAGAGACAAGTAATATATAGCTTACTCTGTTCAATTGTTGAGTATTTCGATTGTTGGCAGGTAACTGAAGCACACAGACAGTTTTTGATGACTAGTCTATCATGAATACAGGTAAGTCAAATTTTTTGTGCACTGTAGATTTTTATGAACAGCAAGCAGATTTATCATATGTTCATTTAGGAAGTAAACTTAATTAGGAAGTATGGTTATCCCTTCTCCACACAGCACTTCTAGTTACACAGAGAACTCATTCTGGTTACTATCCCAATGTCCAGGTGGTCTGCATCTTCAGAAGTATTAATATAAACTGGAAGAAGCATTAATTTTTTTAACATAAAACTCATCAGATCATCCGTTTGAAATAATAATGTAATTTGAACACTTGATAGTAACTTTTACTCTACAAAATTCTTACTTGTTTGAACCTTTCACTCTTTTCCTTGCTAATTTTAAAAGTAACGTTTAATTCCTTAGTAGATTTTTGTCATAGCATATTATTTATTACACAAATATACATTATTTTTATTGATTTGAAGCTTTTTCTAAATGCATTTCTTGTCTTACTGGTCCTATCAGAAACAGTTGAATGTAAAATTGATATGACAGAAAGGTCACTGACCAAAGAAATTTCAATTTGAATAATTTATTGACCATGTGGTTATAAAATCCCCATGTGCTTTATATAACATCCACAATCCTTCCTTTGAAAGACTCCCTTTGTATGTGGCTTCATTGCTCAAAGTAATGCAGTATACACAAAATTATTTTTTTCTTCATTAGAATGTTTTAAACTATCTTCATTTTTTTATGGAACCACCACATATCTGTCACTGAGTTTCCATCATTCTAAATTTGGCCAAGTTTATTTGAGCTGTACCCTATGCACTCTTCTCCCTCATGGTCTCCTAAAATGAATCCTGGACATTATATTATTTCACCAATAAATACATCATTTAAATACTAATACTCAACATCAAATAGTGTTTTCAGTTTTCTCAAAATGTCTCTCTTTTTTTTAGGTCTTAATCCATAGGTTTCTTCATCTTTTACTATTTGCAAATTTTTCATGAAGAAACTGAATTGTTTATGCTTGGATTCTTAAGAAAATTGTTGATTTTAAATAGAGAGACAGCAGTTATTTTCTGGCTTGTAATCCCTTCCCTTCCCACAATTAATTGTGGGTTTGAGAGGCACTGTCTCTCTTCCAAATTGTATTTTTCTGGAGCCTGCATACCCAGAACAGAAGTACCATTGTGGACTTAATGAAGTGAGGTGGGTTCAGTTTTCAGAAAGATTGTGATAAACATTTAATCCTTTGAATTTTAGTTGACAAATGCCAAGCAGGCAATTAGAGATGAGCTAAAGTAGGGAAGCAAGTTTAAATAACAGATTACTGTGATTAAAGATCTTCTGTTAGAAATTTCTGTTAACTACTGCTTGAAAGAAGCGGACCGCAGGCTGTGATTATTTTTATTTTATAGTTGATAGGCATTACAGTTTTTTAATGGAATTTTGCCTTTATGTTTGTATTTGTGACTTTTTTTTAATTTCAGCCACTTAGAACCTTAGAAATGAAGTTATTTTTTGTTAATTTGTCAACTAGTTCTAGTGACATCACTAGCAATAGCCTTTCTTCTGTGTAAGTTTGTCTTGATCATAACTTGCTTATAATTTAGGGCTTAACATTACTAGATTTAGATCCTGGAACAAAGAATAGGAAAAAGTAATTGCAATATGTTTGTTATAAAAGCTTAACCCATAGTGGATCTCAACATTCCAGAGTTTCAAAAAGTACAGGGTGGAGCAAAGGTAGGCTTATAGTTTATATGGAAAATAATATCATAATTAACAAGTAATACAAGAATAAACACTTGTGTACTCACAGATGTAAACCTACTTTTGCTCAACCCTGTATTTATAGAATCGTATAATATGAGGGAGCTGAGGAATCATTGAACCAGGTGTTCTTAGCCGCCGAATTTCATGGCCTTTGAGAAATCTAATGAAAGCCATGAGATCTTTAAAAAACTGAAAAATTCATACCCAGAACTTTGCATACAATTCCAAGGGATTTATGGTCATTCACACCCCAGTTCCATGTATAACTTGACTTGGCAATCCATGTACTATATCAGGTTGAGGGATCTTTCTACTCCAAACCCCTCCCCCCCCCCTTTTTTTTTTTATTTTTTTTGCACTCAATATTATTTTGTCTTAGTTTCGAGTATACAGCATAGTGCCGAACACTTCTTTTTAAAAAGGTGAAATTGAGGCTCAAAGAGGTGAATTGATTTCTATAAACTGCATACATACTTAGTACCAAGGCTAAGAGCGCCCTTGGGATCTTATCTCCCAGATCAGTTGCTTTTATAAGGAAGGTTTCATCTGGAAAGTCCTTATTCGGTCACCTGTTGAAATGTGAATGTACGTAGACTACTTAATAACTAAATGCTGTAGTTCTTTTATATCTTTTTGAAAGATCCACTTTTATATTCTCAGATTTTGAGATGCCTACTATCCTATTTGATAAATGGAGAGGTAAAATACAATATTTTATGTGTTCTATTTTTGTTTTCTATTTTTACCTGGCTTGATGTAGAAGACTAAAACTTGGACTGGTGAAAAGAATATTAACTTTGAAGTCAGGAGACATAGTCTGAAGCCATGTGTTTTTGAACTAAGTGTAATATGAAGTCTGGTAAATAAAATCACTTAGCATGTTTTTTGCGGGAGCTTATTTCAAAAACTTCGTAATTATCTTTTGCGCTTATTTGGATCATCAGAATGTTTGGTGAAGCAGGGAGCTGGGGGTAGAATTCTGAAAGTGTGGTCGGCGCAGTGTGTGGAGTAACCAGGGTGCGGATAGTGCAGCAGCAGAAGAGGAGGCTTTAGAAAGGAGGAGAGAGGAGCGTACGTTTTGAGGACTTAGACTTTAATGTGTAGGCAAGAGGAGGACTTTCAGCAGGGGCTGATGAAAGCTTGTTCTGACTGCCATGTAGATGATTTGAGGCTATCGGGAAGAGGATGCTAATGGAATAGTCTTGGAGATGTTGAGAGCCTGAACAAGGATGATGGTAGTGGTAGAGATAGAATATTGGAGAGGTTTCAGATGTATTTAGGAAGTAAAAATGGCAGGGCTTGACTGAATTAGCCAAAGGAAAACAGACATCAGGGATATCTTTCAGGTTTCTCCACTTTGGGTGACTGAACTCAGTTTTACATGTGTTGAGTACCTGTGGGCTATTCAGGTGATGCCCAAAAAGTGGGACATGCACAAGCATGACACTTTCAGGGGGAAGTTTGGACTGAGGCTGCGTACAGGACTTATCAGCATATAAGCTACAGAATAAGCAGCACAGAACCAAAGGAGGTCCTTGTAGATGTCCAACATTTAAGGTGCAGTGAAAGAGAAATAATTTTGTGGAGGAGCCAGGAGAAATGATTAGAGGAGTATAGAAAGATTCTAAGGGGTTAGAGTTTTAAGAGAGATGGAGAGCAACACATGAAATGTAGAAGCAAGGTGAAGACTGAAAAATGCTTGATCCTGCCACTAAAGATTTAGTAAATGGTATCCTTTAGGGAGAATAGTTTCAGCGAGAATTGGAGGAAAGCCAGATTGTGGTTGAGTTGATAAATGAATGAGAGTCCTGGGAGAGAGTAGTTAGGCAGAAAGAGGGACAACAGAGTACTGAAATGCCGAGTAATGAAGCTAGAGAGAAAAGCAGTTGATAAAGATCCTAAAAAGCCACATTCAAGTTTGGACTCTGCCCTGGCTGGTGTTGCTCAGTGGATTAAGTGCTGGCTTGCAAACCAAAGGATCGTCAGTTTGATTCCTAGTCAGGGCACATGCCTGGGTTGTAGGCAAGGTCCCCAGTAGGGACTGTGCGAGGGGCAACCGCACTGATGTTTCTCTCTCTATCTCTCCTTCGCCCTTTCTCTAAAGATAAATAAATAAAATCTTTTTTAAAGAGTTTGGACTCTGCATCTGATAGAGTGCTTATCTGTATTTTCTTTAGTTCTTTTCTGGAGTTTTGTTCTTTCATTTGGGCCATATTTCTTTGTCTCCTAATTTTGGCAGCCTCTCAGTTCCTATGTATTAGGTGGTGTTGCTTTGACTCCCTATCTTAATAGGATGGCCTATTATAGAAAAGCGCACCCATAAGTTGGATGGGGCAGAGCCTTAGGTGGTCACCAGAGTAGGGCAACCCATATGAACCAGGTTTATGGGAGTCTCAGATACGGTATTGCTGCTCTATGGTTCCATGTGGGGGAGCGCTCAGAAAAGGGACAATGGACACTGCCTGGCCTCTGGATTTGTCTGGAAGGAAGCTGTTCCCTCACACTTCCTGATGCCAGACGCGAGTTCCATCCCATATGCCACTGGTGCCCTTCCAGCTGCTGCTAGAGCCTAGAGGGAATGAGTCTGCTTAAGTCCTAAGACAGTTGTGGGCCCTTTAAGAGGAGATGCCTGAGAATCCCACAGTTGTTCTACCTCCCCAACCCCCACTGGTTTTTATAACCAGAAGTTATGGGGACTTCCTGGCATTGTAACCCTGCGCTGGGTGGTCTGGTGTGGGACTGGGATCCCTCGTTCCTGAGGTATCCCTCCCAATTTTTTTCCTCCACGCATGGGTGTGACCACCAATTCCATGTCTTTGCCTCTTATACCCATCTGGGTGAATGTGACTTCTTAAATTCCTTGGTTGTCAGACTTCCATACAGCTTGATTTTCTGATGATTCTGGGTAATTGGGTTTTGTAATTGCTGTGGTTGTGCAAGGAGGTGAGCTGTTTACCTACGCCTCCATTTGACTGGAAGTCTCCCACGTTCAAGAGTTTGGATGGGCTTTATTTAGGGTGCAATATGCTCAGGGCGCCGGTCAGAAATCACTCACTGCCTACCATGTAGAGAATTGTGATAATGCCAAAACGTATGTATTATTTTTTTCCATAGAGCTCATCTGTACAGCAAAAACAGTAACATTTCATTGAGCCAACATGGGAAGTTTGGGGTATCGTTGAAGAAAAAAAATGGCAGGATCAAGGTTCAGAGTCTCCATGAAGTAGAGGACATACAATGGGAGTAGCAGAAGTGGAGTGACGTGATGACGAAGTCAGAGAAGGGAATGTGTGGGGTTTCTGAGGTTCTGGAGACAGTGCAGAGTGTGACCGTAGGAATTCATTAGTAGAGCGAGGAGGCTGAGTTTGGCATCGGAGAGATGGTAGTCACAGGGCACAGTCTGCACTCCTTTCCTGAACTTCAGACTCTGGGTTTTTTTCTCTCATACAGTCTTGTACATCACTTGGTATTGACCATGGTTCCTTTTTTTTTTTTCCCCCTAGTTTTTAGATTTAATCATTTGACAATTGCTGGGTGCCTACTGTGAGCAATGAACTATGCTGGATCCTTTGGCAGTAACAAGTTTTGTGTTCTAGTGGGAGAGTCAGGAAGTGAACCCCAAAGTACACAATTATTTAGTAATCTAATTACAGCTGAAATGAGTGCTTGAATATAAAAGTAGCGTCATGAGAGAATGCAGCACTGAAGTAGTCTGGAGGGCGGGGGCCGAGCAGAAAGCCCTTCTCCCAGGGAAACCAGCCCTCAGATAAAGCCTGACACGTAACAGATGTAAGAGATACCAAATTATGTTGGTCGAACCATTGAGAAATGGGAAATAATTTTTTAGTTGTTCCAGTAATTCTGTAGGGACGTGACGGTTGAGCTCTGAAGTCAGAGGGGACAAAAGGAGGAGATGAAGGATGCAAGGAGAATGGCAAATTGACGGACGACACGTACGTGACACCATATTCAACGGTCCTGAAGTAAAGAGCACATCACCTTTACAGGCTTCACGGTTTCTGTGAATGGCAGAAAAAGGGAATGATGAAATAGATGAGCCCAATCATGCTTTTGTAGGTCATGTTAACAATGTCCTGTGAGCAAATAAAGCCATTCTTTGTGGCATTCTTTAATTTATTCTTTAAATAAAGCCTTTAAAGAAATGAAGTTGGGCCCAGCTGGTGTAGCTCAGTGGATTGAGCGCGGACTGGGAAGCAGAGGGTCCCGGTTCGATTCCCAGTCGGGGCACATGCCTGGGTTGCAGGCCAGGTCCCCAATGAGGGCCATGTGAGAGGCAACCATACATTGCTCTTTCTCCCTCCCTTCCCTCTCTGAAAATAAATAAATAAAATTTTTTAAAAAAGAAATCAAGTTGGGTGGGAGTGGAATGGGGATTTGCATTGTTGACATCAGATTTACATTTTTAAAGGATCACTGGCTACAATTTATACAGTGATTGGAGGGGGCCAGAATGTTCCATGTGAAAGATGGTAACAGGCTGGGGTGATAATAGGAGAGAAGTAGCTTCATTTGTAGAAGAGCGTAGGATGTCTAAATTGGTCACATAGCTCTGGTCGGCTGTTTAAATTGTAACAAGGAGAGTGGGCAGGAATTCCCTTGGTCAGATCTGGCAGGTGAGGCAAGTACTCCTGGAGAGGTATTCACGTAGAAGACAGCATGCCTTACACCTTGGGTCATCGGGAGGGTGGCCATGAGGAGTAACCATGACATGAGGTGAGGAAAGGAATCAGAAGATGTGACACCCCACAAGGGGAAAAGGAGTCTTGATGGATTTCTGCGTAGCTGAAAACTGTCAATTGACTCTGAAAATCCTGTCTTTTATACAGTTCAAAGTAATTCCAAGGTAAAATTTTAATGAGACAGGTTTTTAATGCAATAATAAAGTCTCTTATTTAATAGTTTATTTTTTCTTATTTAAAGAACTAACCCCTTGTTCATAAAGGACTTGAGCTCTTCTAGCTCTTTGGGTAGTTATATCCATATTTCTAAAGAATATACTGTTATAATCTATTCTAAACCTTATATATTGAATTGTATTAATGACCTATTTGTTATGATAAGGACTTGGCTCTTACATTGTTCCCTCTCCTTCCAATATGGAGATCACTGTATTTAACAAGCATTTATGTATATGAAACTACGGAAATGTTGTTCAGTCAGAGCCAACATTTAGTGTAATTTGAATGAATACATTTCCTTTTTTATATACTCTTTATTTTCCTTTTAGTGGAATTGATTTACTTTTTCACTCACATAATTTCCACGTAGAAATGTTTACTTTTTTTGGAGTATTCTTCCATGGAATTCATTCTTTTCAGTTTCATCTCCCCTCCCCCTCCAGCCACCCCCCCTCCCCGCTGCCGCCCCCCAATTCCTTCATCAAGAAACTGTTTCCTGGAGCCGTCCTTTTGCACCAATCTAAACTGAGTTTCCAGAACTGCTGCAGAGGTGCTGTGCTGGACTTCTCTTCTCTCTCCTCTGGCTGGACCCAGAACCTGTGTCTGGAACCCATCCATGCCTTCCCAGTAATGTCAAGTTTGCTTGAGTATATCCTGCAGTAGCTTCCTAAGGATGGACACATAGCAACAAAACTTTTGAGTCATCAGATGTCTGAAGATGCCTTTAGTCTCACCTCATAATTGTTCAATAGCTGGGTCTAGAATTCTAAGATGAAAATGTTCCCTTCAAGAACATTTTCACCATGATCTAATTTGTACTGTTGCTGTTAAGGTGGCTGCTTCTATCCTGTTATTGCTCCCTTGTCTGTGACCTGCTTTTTACCTTCCTGGAAGCTTTTTCAGTTGTTTTCTGTATTTCTCTTATTCTAAACTTTCACTATGATGTCCCTTCATGGATCTCTTTGTAAAATTCATTTTTCAGAGCTGGTTATAGACTTCTAATCTTTTAATCTGTGTCCTTACCTATGAAGAATTTTCTTTGATAATTTCTTATTCTTTAGTTTCTTTATTCTCTGTAATGTTCTGTTAGATGTTATTCTTTCTAGACTGCTCTTCTCAGTTTTTTATTGTTTGGACTTTTAGCTTAATCTTATAACTCTTCATTAAATTTTTATTTCAGCTATATTTTACATTTCATGGAGTTTCTTTTTGTTCTCTGATACTCTCCTCAGATAGTAACTTGGTCTTATTTTATGAATGCAACATCTTCTCATATCTTCCTGTCAAAATAAAAAGTAGAATTCTCCCTTGCCATTTGGTGGCCTGAGCTCTCAAGTCACAGGAAGTGTGTCATGTGTCCAGGTTTACGGAGGCTATAAATCACGTTCCTCACTCTTTTCAGTTCTGACCAGAATTCTAAACAGAGACAGACAGATGGAGATGGAATTAACAGCTTTATTGTCAGTAGAGCCGGAGTAGGGAACATATTGTAGCCTGGATCCGCAGCTATGGGCAAGCTTGCTGTCATCTGTCCCAAATCTAGACCTTGAGATCCAGCAGCTGTGTGGGGTATTCAGCAAGGCTAACACTTTAATCTGCTTAGCCTACTGAAAGACAAATTGCTGCCCCTAACTCATCAGGCACCAATACGGACAGAGAATGAAGTCACAGGTCTCCTTGGTTCTTAACACATGTATTGCACTCATTTTTAAAAATGGGCATTCACTGATGTTGAACTCTTAACAACTCATCTGAAATGTAAATCCCCTTAACCCAAACAGCCTCATGGAAGTGTGAGAATAGTGTTTCTTCTGTCATTGAGCATTCCAAATTGGTTTACTTTTAAAATACCATTTCCTCTATTCTCTTAGTGACCTGTTTTCTCTATTATTTTACCCTTTTAATGTGGATTTTCTCCAAGTGTCAGATGATGCCTAACTGTCCATTCAGTTTTTAGAGTAAAGTACTAAAAGTTTTAAGTTCAGAGCATATAGGTGGATTTCATCTGGTGGGCTCCACTCAGGCAGTGGTCAGCAAACTTTTTCTGGAAAGGGACAGAAAATAAGTATTTTAAGCTTTACAGCTCATAGGGTCTATGTAGGAGCTATGTAGTTAGATAGTATGTAAAAGGATGGGCAGGTTGTGTTTCAATAAAACTTTATTTACGGTAACAGAGAGTAGGCCGGATTTGCTGACCTCTGGTCTAAGGTGATCAGACGGGAAGCTGGATCCTGCCTGGGACACAGCTGCAGGGAGTTCTTCGCACAAGGGTGTAGAGATGGAGGGTTACAGCTGTTCTATGAAACATGAAATGATTGACCCACCATTCCCCCTTTTGGGCTTAGCTGAGTCTTAAGTTTGCTATTCATCACTATCCTCTTTAGCACAAATTATGTTACGGCTTCCTCTACTCTCATACAACTATTGCTACTTCTCCCATCCTCTACAGTTCTCTTGGTTTGCATTGAATTACACATTGAAAAATTCCTTTATTCTTTCACCTGGGTCTTAAGAGAGAGAAGGAATAGTTTATCAATACACTATCTAGGAACCATTTTTAAACTGTTAATACTGTGGTGATTTGAATTAGTTTGCTTTTACATTTATTGGCTTTGAAAATAATTTAAATACTTCTTTTTAAATTATATGCCCTAGCCAGGTGTCTTAGTTGATTAGTGTGTTGTCCTGATATATCAAGGTTGCAGGTTCAGTCCTCTGTCGGGGCACATACAAGAATCAACCAGTGAATGCATAAATACGTGGAATGACAAATCTATGCTTGCCTCTCTCTCTCTCTCAAATCAATCAATAAATTTAATTAGTATCATTGTTTTTTAAATCCTATATAATTTTTTTTTCTTTGTCCTAGGCAACTCTCACCACAGAAGTTGGACCACGGCACACAGATCCGGGAACAAGCTGGGCCATGTAACTCACCAGCCTTAGCTGGCAGGATTTTTTTCCTGTCAGGTGTTCCCTAGGTTCAATACGTTTATGAAAACAAAAGCATTTTCGTTTTCATTAAGATCTCTTTAATGGCTCAGGACCACAGTCCAGATGGGGAACACACGCACGGTCGGAGGATAAGCAAGGTTTCTAGCAAAGCAGCGTTTCCGGAGGGCTGCCAGTGGGACTTCTGGGCAGTTATCAAGTGCATTTTCCTTCCTCATCCTTACTCAGCAAGGTCTGCACTCTCATGGGAAGGCTAAACAAGACTCAAAGCACGAACATAATTTACATTGTTGACATAGAAAATGGTACAAGCTGTAATGATTTGTCATTAGTACATCAGACACGTGTTGAGTCTGTACTATAGGCTAGAAACAGTGGTGCTGGAATGAGAAAGTAAGACTGAAGTCAGTGTTTTTAACCTGGGCTAGTAGAGAAAACTCGGCCAAAGCTTTGGGTTTAAGCTCCCTTCGCTGACAGATTCCAAACTCATCCAGAGTAAAAGAGTAGGGCACACAGGTGTGGCTTTGGTTTAGTGATAAACTATACTAAGTATTGTATATTTTCTAATAAAAAGGTGAGCAAAGTAAGATTGTTTTGAGAAATTAGGGAACTCTTAATGATTGGAGATATTCCTGAGCATGGTCAGTGCTTAAAATTTATATACAGAAACTGCTTCCTTTAATCCATGTGTGAAGAGCATGAAATCTAGACCCTTCCTTATAAGTAGAAGGGTTGGAAACTCATTTGGTGTTTCCTCTGTGCTCAGACACTCTAGGCAAAATCGTCATATTGTAGTTTTTGAAGACTATGAGGACTTACTCAAGCTAGAGGCAAAGACTTGTCTAGGATTATCTGTCCTCCGCTGATTTCTCTGTCCTCCTCCATTCCTCATTTCCAGGTTTGTTGTGAGGATGTGAAGTTCACAGAGACTAAGAGAAGACTTCTGCTTCAAGCTATAGCAGTCACTGGGTACCTGACTTGCCTGCCTGCCTGCACCATAAAAGCGGACAAAATATATGTGAGGCAACTGCTTTTGTTTATTTTTAACTTTTTATTGATTTTTGAGAGAGAGAAATATCAATTTGTTGTTCCACTTATTTATGCATTCATGGGTTGATTCTTTTATGTGCCCTGACCCTGGATCGAACCTGCAACCTTAGCATATCAGGACGATGCTCTAACCAACTGAGCTACCTGGCCAGGGCCATGAGGCAAGTGCCTTTAGACATTGGATCAACACGCAGAGGTGGTTGATCCTCAAGAGAAGGAAAGCTCATGAGGTGACTCTCATGAATGCCTAGTTCTCTGCTTAAGGCTATTTTCCTGACTCAAGAATAATGAGCTAGAGCCCAAGCAGACCATAGTGGTCCCACTGGGCTGAGGAGACAGAGATCAGGGTGGAACAAAAACAAGAAAAAGCTGTAAAGAGAGGACTCCCAAGCGCCCGTGTCCCCCTGGACAAAAGCTGAGCTGCATGTAGTTACTGAAGGTTGAGAGAGAACAGGTACTAGGGGTTGAGAGTGCTGGAAAAGGTTGGTGGTCCAGCCCAGCTAGAGTAATGGAGAGATCTGGCTGACACCTCGTTGCCTCTCCAGGCATCCAGTTCCAAGGCCAGAGAACTGATCTTAAAGGTAAAGACCTTGCCTGAGAATAAGGGATAGAAAAAATACCGTCAGCCCTGGCTGGTGTGGCTCAGTGGATTGAGCACCGGCCTGTGAGCCAAAAGGTCACCAGTTCAGTTTCTGGTCATGGCACATGCCTGTATTGTAAGCCAGGTCCCCTGCTGGCACAGCCACACCGGTGTTTCCCTCTCTTCCCCTCCTCTAAAGATAAATACAATCTTTAAAAAAAAAATCCTTCAAAAATGAGGGTGAGATAAAGGTACCATTTGGTCAATGAAATCCGATTAAACAGTCGGAAGATCTGCATTGTAAGAAATGCTAATGATCTTCAGTCTGATGGGGAATGCTAGAAATTTGGATCTGCAAGGAAAAATGAAGAAGTTCTGGGAGTGACAATGAACTTAAATGACAGTGTTGAAACCAGGAGAGGGCAGGTAAAAGGAATTACACTAATTGTAAAACCAGGTCACTTGTGAAGTGGGAGAATATGACAGTCTGGTCAGTGAAGAGTTCATACAGCCCTGAAGCTGCATTCCTCAAACGTGGCGTTCTTTAGACGCATAAAGTTACTGAGGACCCAGAGGAGCTTTTGTTCATGTGGGCATATAAGCAAAACACGTACCGCTGAGGTGAGCCTCCGGTAAAGCTAGTACCCCCCTGCCCCACACATAGTTACGACAGTATTATCGACTGTGTTCCCTAAGCTGTACTTCACATCACTGTGACTGTTTGGTGACTGCCAAATTGGACTTGTTAATCCCTTCACCTTTTTCTTTTTTTTTTTAATTTATTTTTAGAGAGAGGGGAAGGGAGGGAGAAAGAGAGGGAGAGAAACAGCAATGTGTGGTTGCCTCTCACATGGCCCTCACGGGGACCTGGCCCGCAACCCAGGCATGTGCCCTGACTGGGAATCGAACCGGGACCGCTTGGTTCCCAGCTCACGCTCAATCCACTGCGCTACACCAGCCAGGGCTCCTTCACCTTTTTCATCCAGCTCCCCAACCCCCATCCCATTTGACAAGCGTCAGTTTGTTCTCTATATCTGTGCGTTTGTTTGGTTTGTTTATTTTGTTTTTTAGATTCCACATATAAGTGAAATCATATGGTACTTGTCTTTCTCTGTCTGGCTTATTTCACTTAGCATAATACCCCCTAGGTCCATCCGTGTTGTTGCAAATGGTAATATTTCATTGTTTTTTATGACTGAGTAACATTCCATTGTATGTATGTACCACATCTTCTCTATCCATTGTCTATTTCTGGGCACTTACGTTGCTTCTGCATCTTGGGTGTTGTAAATAACGCTGTAATGAACATAGGGATGCCTGTATCTTTTCAAATTAGTGATTTGGTTTCTTCAGATAAATACCCTGAAGTGGGATTGCTGGGTCATGTAATAATTCTATTTTTAATTGTTTAGGAACCTCATACTCTTCCACAGTGGCTGCACCAATCAGCATTCCCACCAACAGTGCACGAGACTTCCCTTTTCTCCACATTTTTGCCAATACTTATTTGTTGCTTTATTGATGATAGCCATTCTGACAGGTGTGAGGTGATATCTCATTGTGGGTTTTTTAAAAAAGATTTTATTTATTTTTAGAGAGAGGGAAAGAGAGGGAGAGAAACATCAATGTCAAAGAGAAACATCGATTGGCTGCTTCCCACACACGCCCCAACTAGAGACCAAACCTGCAGCTCGAGCATGCGTCCTGATGGGGAATTAAACCGGCAACCTCTTGCCTTGCAGGCTGGTGCTCAACCAACTTAGCCACACGAGTCAGGGCTCATTGTGGTTTTAATTTGCATTTCTCTGAAGATTAATGATGTTGAGCACTTTTTTATATATCTGTTGGCCATCTGTATGTCCTCTTTGGTGAAGTGTCTATTCAGGTCCTCTGCCCATTTTTTTAATTGGACTGTGTGGGTGGTTTTTTTCTTTTTTGGTGTTGAGTTGTAAGAGTTCTTTACAAATTTTGGATATTAACCCTTTATCAGATGTATCACTGGAAAATATGTTCTCACATTCAGTAGGTCGTCTTTTCATTTTGTCGATGATTTCCTGTGCTGTGCAAACACTTTTTAGTTTGATGCAGTCACACTGGTTTATTTTTCTTTTGTTTCCCTAACCGTAGGAGACATATCCAAAAAATATTACTGAGACCAGTGTCAGAAAGTTTACTATGTTTTCTTCTAGGAGTTTTATGATTTCAGGTCTTACATTTAGGTCTTTAATTTGGTCTAGTTTCATTCTTTTGCATATATCTGTTCAGTTTTCCCAACACTATTTATTGAAGAGACTGTGCTTGGCCCATTTGGGTCTTGTTTTTTTTTTGTTTGTTTGTTTTGTTTTGTTTAAGATTTTATTTATTCATTTTTAGACAGAAGGTAAGGGAGGGAGAAAGAGAGGGAGAGAACCATTAATGTGTGGTTGCCTCTCATGTGGCCCCCACTGGGGACCTGGCCTGCAACCCAGGCATGTGCCCTGACTGGGAATCAAACCTGTGACCCTTTGGTTCACAGCCCGCACTCAATCCACTGAGCCACACCAGCCAGGGCTGAGTCTTGGTTTTTATCCATTCAGCCACCCTATGTCTTTTGATTGGAGCATTTAGTCCATTTACATTTTAAATTTGTTTTTCTTTTAAAATAATTTTCCATTTTTAATTGCAGTTGACATACAATATTATATTAGTTTTAGCTGCACAACCCCTTGATTAGACATATATAACTTTATGGTGTGATCACCCCAATAAATCTAGTACACATCTGACACCACGTAATGTTATTACAATACTATTGATTGTATTCCCTGTGCTGTACTTACATCCCCATGTATTTTGTAACTAACAACTTGTACTTCTTAATCCCGTCCCTTTTTTCACCCATCTCCCCAATCACCCTCCCATCTGGCAACTGTCAAAATGTTCTCTGTATCTATCAGTCTGTTTCTATTCTGCTTCTTCATTTATTTTGGTTTTTAGGTTCCACATCTAAGTGAAATCATATGGCACTTGTCTTTCTCTGTCTGACTTATTTCAAGTGAAATCATATGGTATTTTCCTTTCTCTGACTTATTTCTCTCAGCACAAACCCCTAGATCCATCCATGTTGCTGCAGATGGCAAGACTTCATTCTTTTTATGGCTGAGTCATATTCTATTGTATATATGCACCACTTCTTCCTTATCCATTCATCTATTGATGGACTTTTTGGCTGCCTACTATCATGGCTACTGTAAATAATGCTGCGATGAACATATAGATGTATATATCTTTTTTTATTTAGTGTTTTGAGGTTCTTCAGTTAAATACTCAGAAGTGGAATTACTGGCTCCTTTGTCCAGTCATAGCCTTTGTTTATTTTTTAAAAATACTTATTTGTATTTTTAGAGGGGAAGGGAGGGATAAAGAGAGGGAGAGAAACATCAATGTGTGTTTGCCTCCCATGCACTCCCAGCTGGGGACTCAGCCCACAGCCCAGGCAGGTGCCCTGACTGGGAATCAAACCTGTGACCCTTTGGTTCACAGACTGGCACTCAATCCACTGAGCCACACCATCCAGGGGCCTTTGTTTTAAAGTTTATTTTGTCTTGTGTGAGTATTGATTGCTACCCCAGGTTTTTTCCTTTGTTTTTTCTATTTTCATGAAATATCTTTTTCCATCTCTTTCAGCCTGTGGGTCTTTCAGTCTGAAAAGTGAGTCTCTTGTAGACAACATACGTAAAGATCTTGTTTTCTTATCCACTCAGGCAGCCTATGTCTTTTCATTGAAGCATTTAATAACTTGAATTTAAAGTAATTGGTGATTGATATATATATATATAGCCCTTTTGTATTTCATATTTAAGTTTTTATTGATTTTAGAGAGCAAGAGACATCAGTTTTGTTGTTCCATTTATTTATGCATTCATTGGTTGCTTCTCGTATGTGCCCTGACTGGGGACCAAACCCTCAACCTTGGTGTATCAGGGTGACACTCTAACAAACTGAGCTACCCAGCTTTTTTTTTTTTTTAAGAAAATTTTATTTACTGATTAAAAAATTTTTTTTGTATTTTATTTTTTTAAATATATTTTATTGATTATGCTATTACAGTTGTCCCATTTTCCCCCCTTTCTTCCCCTCCGCCCCCATACCCTCCCATTCCCTGCTCTTTAGTTTTTGTCCATAGGTCATACACGTAAGTTCTTTGGCTTATACATTTCTTATACTATTTTTAACCTCCCCCTGTCTGTTTTCTACCTACTGTTTATTCTACTTATTCTCTGTACTTTTTCCTCCTCTCTCCCCCTCCCCTGTTGATATCCATCCTTATATAAATCCCTTTAGCATTTCATATAATAAAGGCTGGGTGATGATGAACTCCTCGAACTTGACCTTATCTGAGAAGCACTTTATCTGCTCTTCCATTCTAAATGATAGCTTTGCTGGATAGAGTGTTCTTGGATATAGATCCTTGCCTTTCATGACTTGGAATACTTCTCTCCAATCCCTTCTTGCCTGCAAGGTCTCTTTTGAGAAATCAGCTGACAGTCTTATGGGAATTCCTTTGTAGGTAACTGTCTCCTTTTCTCTTGCTGCTTCTAAGATTCTCTCCTTATTTGTAATCTTGGGTAATGTCATTATGATGTGTCTTGGTGTGTTCCTCTTTAGATCCAACTTCTTTGGGACTCTCTGAGCTTCCTGGACTTCCTGGAAGTCTATTTCCTTCACCAGCTTAGGGAAGTTCTCCTTCTTTATTTGTTCAAATTAAGTTTTCAATCCCTTGGTCTTCCTCTTCTCCTTCTAGCACCCCTATGACTCGGATGTTGGGATGTTTAAAGATGTCCTGGAGGTTCCTAAGCCTCTTCTTATGTTTTTGAGTTCTTGTTTCTTCATTCTTTTCTTGTTGGATGTTTTTTTTTCTTTCTGCTGGTCCACTCTGTTGATTTGAGTCCCAGTTTCCTTCTCATCCCTATTGGTTCCCTGCAGATTTCCCCTCATTTCCTTTATATTATCCTTCATTTACTCAACTAATTGTGACCATCTTTCTTCCAATCCTGTGAGCATCCTGATTACCAGTGTTTTGAACTGTGCATCTGATAGGTTGGCTATCTCTTCGTCACTTAGTTGTAGTTTTTCTGGAGCTTTGATGTGTTCTTTCATTTGGGCCATTTTTCTTCCTTGGAGCGCCTGTTACTTTAAGGGGCGGAGCCTTAGGTGTTCACCGGCCGGGTAACCCACGTGGTTGTGCTGTGATGCAGCCTGTGGGGGTGGGGCCTGAGAGAACAATGGCGCTTGCTCTGCTCTCCTCACTTTCCCTGCTACCCACAAGCAAGTTGGGTCCTTCTGTGCTGGCTCCCGGGTGGGCGGGCTTGTGTAGTTCCAAGTCCCTGTGGGTCTCCCCAACGAACTCTCCTTTGAGGCTGGGAGTTCCTCCTGCTGCTGCCTCAACCTCCACAGGTGTTTTTAATTGGTGGTTTGAGGCTTTATTTCCCCGAGTTGGTGGGTTGCTCGGTCTGCTCTGCTCCCAGCTTTTTCTCCCAGTTTATCTGCATGCGAATGACTGCCTGGTCCACCACCCTCGGCCCCGCTGGGACCAGGTCGGCCAGCCACGGGGTTCGCCGAGTGCACCAGCCACTGCGGGCCTCTCCGGTCAGCTGGAGTGTTGCCAGTACCGCTCCACAAACCGCCGTCTTGCCACACACTCTCCACCCGGCTCCGCCCAGCTTACTGGTCTGGATGAACGTGTCTACTTTAACTACTTGGTTGTTGGACTTCCATTGAGTTCGATTTTCTATCAGACCTGGCTGTTTTTGTTTTTTTAAATTGTTGTTTTTCCTCTTTTGGTTGTGTGAGGAGGCGCAGTGTGTCTACCTACGCCTCCATCTTGGCTGGAAGTCCAAATGATGTCCTTGGATAAGGACCAACTACCACAGTGAAAATCAGAAGAGCAGGAGCCAGAAGGCACTTCCTAATAAACGTGGAGCGTCGGTTTCTCCAGCTGGAAGGAGAAACCAGTTCTGCTCGCTACCCAGCTTTTAATCATTCATATAGTTGATCATTCTTTTCTTTTTAAAAAAGACCCTTTGCCCTGGCTGGTGTGGCTCAGTGGATTGAGCGTGGGCTGGGAACTAGGGGGTCCCAGTTCGATTCCCAGTCAGGGAGCATGCCTGGGTTGTGGGCCGTGTCCCTGGTGGGGGCCATGTGAGAGGCAACCACACATTGCTCTTTCTCCCTCCCTTCTCCTCTCTCTGAAAATAATAAATAAAATCTTTAAAAAAATAAAAAAGACCCTTTAACATTTCATATAGCATTGGTTGAGTGGTTGAACTTCTTTAGCTTTTTGTCATCTAGAAAGCTCTTTATCTGCCCTTCATTTCTAAATGATAGCTCTGCTGGGTAGAGCAATCTTGGTTGTAGGTCCTTGGTTTTCATCACTTTGAGTATTTTGTACAAATCCCTTCTGGCCTACAAAGTTTCTGTGGAGAAATCAGCTGACAGTCTTATGGAAGCTCACTGGGCTGGGAAAGTTTCCATCATTTTCTTAAGTAGGTTTTTAATTTCCTTCTCACTCTTCTTCCAGCACATTCGTGATGTGGATGTTGGTATGTATGTCTGAAGTTGTCCCAAAGGCTCCTACAAGTATCTTCATCTTTAAAAATTCTTTATCTTTTTGCTGTTCCAATTGGGTATTTTCTGCTTCCTTATCTTCCAAATTGTTGATTCAGCCCTTTTCTTTATCTGATGTACTTTTGATTCCCTCTAATGTGTTGTTTATGAGTATTTTTATCTTCTGACTAGTTCTTTTTTGTTTGCTAACTCCCATTTTTATGTTTCCTGTTTGTTGAGGTTCTCAATGAATTCATTCTTCTCCTAAGTTCAGTGAGCATCCTTATAACCCATCTTTTGAACTCTGCATCTGATAGTTTGTCTCCATTTTGTTCAGTCTTTCTTCTGGAATTTTGTCCTGTTCTCTCATTTTAGGACCATGTTCCTTTGACTCCTTGTTTTGACTGACTTCCTGTTTGTTTCTATGTATATTAGGTAGATCTGCTGTACCTCCCGTTCTTGGCAGAGTGGCTAATGTAGTAGGTGTCCTGTGGGGTCCAGTGGCACAGTCTCCCAGATCACCCAAGCTAGACACCCGAGGTGCACCACCCGTAGGGGCTGTGTGTACTCTCCTGCTATAGTAGAGCCTTGATTGCTGGTGGCACCTCAGTGGGTGAGACTGACCCCCAGGATGATTGGCCATGACTACACCCGACGAGTGGCTGTGCAGGGGCTGACCCCGTTGAGCAGGAGTTGCTTTAGTGGGGCTCTAGTGCCAGCCGAGTGTGGCCTTTAGATGTGTGTTTGTAGTTTGAGGAGCAGGTTGGGTGGTGCTCTGGTGTGGTCTGAATATGGCCACTGGGTGTATTGGTTCTGCAGCCTCTTTAGAGGGGCTCCAGTGCAAGGTCAGCTATCACCTGTGCCCAGCTTGGGGCTGTCTGGTGAATGCTACAAGGTTGTCTGAGGTTGGTTGCTGTTGTGCTGTGCTTGGTATAGCCTATTCTGTGAACCAAGACTGGCTGTCATTAGTGACGGGCTTGGGCCCCTCTGGTGGGCACCACATGAACTGAGGCCAGCTGCACTTGTGCCAGGTTTGTGGCCACTTAGTTGAGGCTACTTTCCAAGCCCAGAATGGTCACTGCTTATGCTGGCCTGGAGCTACTTGATGGGAGTTAAAATGTAAGTTGAAACCAGTCTCTGCTTATGTCAGACTTGGCAAGAGGTACGTGGTATGTCAAGGCCAACCACTGCTAGTGTTAGTGATAGCCAGGGAAGTGGAGCGCTCCAGTTTGGCAACTGACTGTGCTGGGCTGGCTGGGTGTGGGGAGGGCTCAACAAAGAAAACAGTGGCGTCTGCCACCGCTTCCATTCCTGGAAAAAGCTGTCCTAACCCTTCCTGTCCAGCCCGTGTCCTGAAGCTAATCAATTTAGTACTTCCCTGTATGTACCTGATGCTTTTCAAGCTGCTACCTCTGCCCTGGAGCCTGGAGCGAGTGGGTTTGTGTGCTAGTGAGTCTGTGATGGACTCTGCAGTGCCTGGGTCTCCAACAGGCCTCCCTCCCACTTGGACGCAACCCCCACTGGTTTTCGCAGTCAGATGTAACGGGGACACCTATTCCTGGTACGAAAGCCAAGGGCTGGAGAGAGCAGTGTGGGACTTGGATTCCCTTGCTCCTCAGGGGGACCTCTGGAGCCAAGATCTCTCTTATCTCCTCCCCGCCTCAACATGGCTGCTGTTTTATATCCTTATCAGTCTTTTGTTCAGCTAGTCTTTAGGTGGTTATCAGTGATGGCTGTTTTATAATTTAGTTGTAATTTTGATATGGTTATGGTAGGAGCTGAGCACAGTGTTTACCTACTCTGCCATCTTGACCAGAAGTCCTCTGGCTCCATGGTTTTTACAAAGTTACCATGATCCTTCTGGAGTCAGGAGTGGTGTTCCCTGTCTTTCCCTCCCAAAGCGTCCAACCCCATTTTTTCTCTACAGCTTTTCAGGCAGAGGACCGACCTGGCCTCATGAAAGCTTCCTTTACACGTTCAGGACTGGTGGAAGGCTGTCGGGTCCTCTTCTTTCCTAGGCCAAGCCCTGCACAGGTGAATTTTAGAATATGTTTGAAAATGGAGTTCATTACTGAGTGTCTCATGTAAGACTGATTTTCTTCTCCTTTTTTTTCCTATCGGGTCTACCCATATAAGGTTTTTTCCTCAAAATTGGGGAAGTAAAGGAGGAAGCAAGATAGAAGATTTTTATTGAAAGGAGCTTAAATTTTATGTAAACTTGACTTGAAAGGTACATTTTATTTGTCATTTAAAAAATTATGCCTAAAGATAATCAAATGCAAAAACATATAATACACCTACAGTTAAAGAACCCTGTCCCATGAAGGCTAAATTATCGAGAAATGTTTATTTTCCTTCTTGAAATGGCTTATTTGGGTAATAATATGGCTCCAGGTGGTAAATTAACATCACTTCTTTCACTGCTTCTCTCCTTAAACCCAAACCTCTTTCAAAACGACATCATGGAGGTGCTGGCCCAGCAACAGGATGCTGCTGAGGCCTTACGGATCCAGGGCCCAGTGGACAGAAAGGCTCTTGTCTTCCACACCGGCGACCATGTCCTCGACGGCGCTCCAGTCCAGCTGGCTGAGGATGCTGCCGGTGCTCTCGGACACGCTGTCCAGGCCGCCCGCCCCGGCAGGAGGCTTTGGCTCTCCTTCCGTTGGTGACAAGTCCTGTCAAATGGAGAAGGACAGTGAGTGGCAGTTCTAGCCTGAGGAAAAAATCAACAGAACACAAACCAAAGATTCTAGAGCCGCTCATCCACCAAACGGTGAAGGCAGTAGGAAGGGAAGCAGGGCTGCGGCTGCCCAGCATGTCCGGGTCGGCGTGAGCTGGACGTCACCTGATAACCAGATGGCGGCACCAGATAAGAGGACAGAGTGTGTTTTTACATCTGCTGTGCAAGTATGTGTTCTTACACTGTGGTATTTTTTTTAGATGAAAATACAAAGTCTCAGAGAATTCTGAAAGATAAACACTGAGTAATAGTTGCTTTGAATCTCTACTTCAAACTGACCTAACAATCTTTCTGTATCTCTGCCTGCCACAGAAAAACACAAATTAAACAAACGAGCCACCCCCCACCCCAAAACCCCGGAAGAACAGAGAGGAGTCACTAGGCAAACTGAATCTGGAACAAGGCTTACTTGTAGAAAGGAACTGTGACTTCCGTGAAGAACCTTACGGACGCCCGAAGGCACCAGCCAGGGACTCCCCGCTGTCTCCTCGCTCCCGCCCGCCGCACACACGTGCTTGGTCGGAGGGGCAGGCCCCACGCTCCCGTGCCGTTTTGTGTGCTGCAGACCACGGCGCAGAGCGGCAGAGCCTTTTGAAGGAAGAGAACGAGGCATCCATCAGGACCGTCTCATTTAGAAGTTTGTTCTTCATTGTGACTTTCTCATCAAACCCATGGCAGTCACCTTTTGCCTAATTTTGAATCGCAAGGTCTGGATGTAGTTCGCTTGAGAGTTCTACCAATTTCTGTTCCGTCAGTGCAAGAGAAGGAAATTAAATCTGGCCACCTCTTTTGATTTTAAAAGTTAACAGTAACCTCTAGGATAAGCGGGTACAGGGAGGAGGGGCCACAGAGCAGAACTGCAGGAAAGTTCCGGCTCCAAAGCAGGGTGGGTGCGAACAGCTGGGCCCGCCCTGCCCGCTGTGGGCCGTCTTGGGGAAGCCTCCCGTCGGCCCCTTTAGGCATCTTCTCCCGGGCCTCAGGCCTCCATCTGCCTCTGGCAGGAGCGTCAGGGTAAGTGCAGTGACAGCCCGGTGAGGCCCTCCTGCTCCTTCCTGAACGTCACTGTTTGTAGAAAGGAACCTTCCCCCAGCCAGTGCCCAGAGCGCTCCTTTGCCCATGGCCTTCACGGAGCATGCCCTACTGGCACACTTGACGGCCCACCGCCTGCACCACAGCGCGGTCGCCCCTCACCAAGGTGACATGAAGAGACACCCAGGACTCGGGATCTGAGGAGAGGTAAGCACAGGTGGCTCCCGGAAGAGGGGAAGAAGAGGTAACAGTGGTGAAGTTTGGCCTTTTACAGCTTTCCCAACCTCGTACACTTACAGGTAAGGATGTGGCCAATAAATAAGACCCCCCCCCCGCCAACCGAAACAGTAACAGCGGCACCCGTTCTGGTGTTTACTGTGGGCTGAGTGCTCTACCCACATTCAGTCCCTTGAACTTCACCAAGTGTCTCAGGTCCTGGTCCTCACCGTCTACCAGGGTCGTTACAGGGAACTAACGGGAGAAGGAGTGTTGAAGTGCTTTTTAAATCGTGAGGAGGAACGTGGGGTGAGGGTGGGACACGGAGGGGCATTAGCAATTAAGATCCTTCAGTGTAATTTCTTTCCCTCTCGTTGAGCAGAGCACAGCTAATCTGAGCAAGTATCCAAAGATGGAGCAAAATCAGGCCTAAGTTTACGGGCCTGTGTATTCTTATCGCACCACCTTCCCAAGTGCGTGCAATGCTCAGCACTGAGGCAGACGCTTCCCCACCCATTTTGCAGGTGAGAAAACTGAGGCCTACACTAATGGATTGGGAACTGCCCCAGGTAAAGAGTAAGCGGTGGACCAGGGTTCCAGCCCAACTCCACGGCCTCTTCTCTGAACCACAAAGCTACTCTTCTCATTCCGAAATCTATACTTGAACTTTCTAAGAGTGATTTATGACTTTTAAAGATTCAGTATGGGCCCTGGCTGGTGTAGATGAGTGGATTGAGTGTGGGCCTGCGAACCAAAGGGTTGCTGGTTCAATTCCCAGTCAGGGCACATGCCTGGGTTGTGGGCCAGGTCCCCAGTGGTGGTGGGGGGGGGTGCAGTGCGTGACAGGCAACCACACACTAATGTTTCTCTTTCTCTTTCTCCTTCTCTTCCCCTCTGTCTAAAAAAAATAAATCTTAAAAAAAAAAAAAGATTTAGTATTAATATTAAATTCAAGAACTTCTTAGTCTTCCTACCTTTTTGGAAGGTGACTGGAGGCTGCACGGCCCTTCGCACGGCCACTCTGGCTCCCCCAGCTTTTTTCTGGGCAGCAGAGGCTCCTGCAAAGACAAGATTTTCCACAGCTCAGCCTGTAAGATCTTCGAGGACAGAAACCTTTGGTAGGCAGGTTTGACTTGAACCAGCAAAGCAAAACGAAAGTGCAGATGAAGGAAGGAAAACTCTGCTTTGAGACATGGTGTCCTGATAGCCCCACCGCGGCCCTTTTCCAAACGGCACGTGGGAGACCCTGACGGCGCCGCTGGCCACTGTGCAAGTCGGGCGCAGGGGTCTCCCAGCTGTAAACACTGAGGCAAAATGCCCAGGTAGGTCCTATCAAGAGAATGATTAAGGTTTCTTAAATTCCAGAATTCATAGCAACATTTAATATTTATGTTATGGAAAATGTGTTACTTATAATCCTCGGCAACTCTATGAGGTAGGTTTTATATAGCACACCTGAGGGTCTGGCTGGTGTGGCTCAGTGGATTGAGTGCTAGCCTGCAAACCAAAGGGTTACCAGTTCGATTCCCAGTCAGGGCACGTGCCTGGGTTGCAGGCCAGGTCCCCAGTAGGAGGCATGAGGGGCAACCACACATTGATGTGTCTCTCCCTCTCTTTCTCCTTCCCTTCTCCTCTCTCTAAAAATAAACTCTTTAAAAAAAAAAAAGACTAAATAACACATCTGAGGGCACAAAGTAAGCAACAGAGCTGGGACAGAGGCCTAGAGGATTCCAAGGCTAGGCCTTTTTCCCTGTCGGTGATGCCTCTCAGTTACCAGTATAGCCTTAGTGGTGTTTTTGACAGAACTAAGGACAAAACAAAGGACCCCAAAGTGTAATAGTTTGCACATGGGACTGAAGAAATTAGTGAGAAAACGGCATACTGTTTTTCAAGATAGCAACATATTGTCAAACTCACAGGTATCTTCAGCAAAGCTAATTCTTTTTACAGATGAACTGCAGTGAATTTTAAAATATCGATGAACCCTTACTTCCCCATCTGTGTAATGGCTGACTTGCCCACGTTGGGCCCAGGTTATCTGCCCAGGGACATCCCCACAACACCAGGGACCAAAGGCCTCTGAATGTAGCCGGGGGAGTGGCTGCATTCCCAGACCTGGAGGAGTCGGTGTGTTCACGAGTCCCCGGTGAGCGCGAGATGAGATGAGAGGGACCCAAGCTTACAGTGACTCCCAGGTAGGGCCTGCAGTGGTGACTGAGGGTTCAGAGAAATGAAAAACCAAAACAAAACAAAATAATTTCAGGTCTTGTGCCTGCCATTTGTCTCTTACTATTCACAGCCACCACGTGAGTGAAGCACCAGCCCCAGTTTAAAAATGAAAGCATGGATGTTCAAATCATTATATCAAGGTTGGAAGAACTAAAGAATTAAGATGAGGAATGTCTTCCAAGACAGAGGTGCAGCATTCCAGGTGTGGGGAGAATTTCAAGGCCAGATGGGAGGAAGCACGGGAGCACAGCCCAGGGCGGAATTACATGGGGACAGGGGCCAAGGAGGCAGGAGGGCGACCGCCTGCCAGGACAGGGACAGGATACACCTGCTTGGGTGGAGTCCCTGAGAGCTTCTGGGACCAGAAGCAGCAGAAACACCAGCAAGCAAAGCCCAGCAAGGAGGGGACCGAAGGAGGGTCGAGGCCTCAACCCAGGAAAGGACACGGTGACAACACAGGTCTGCCACAGGATGGGAGAAGGACACATCGCTGCGTATCCTAAGACTTTTCCATCTGATGGTAAGAAATCCTTGCCAATCTTTAATATTTTGGAATTCTGAAATATGTATCAGGTATAAAATAAAATTTTATAAGAGAAGGCATGGTTACTATTTTAAAATTCTAGTTTAAGAAGAACAGTATTTTCTTATTGTAATTTGTGGATCAAAACCAAGAGGAACCAAACCATGAAGTTTCATGGCGAGGACTGGAATCTTCGGAAGCGGCAATCCCCTGACCTGGCGCAGCTTCCTGAGTTGGCGGGTCTCGCTATGCAGGCTCTAGGACCAGACTGTGGTGAAATCTTGGTTCTGCCACTTCCTACCTGTCTGATCTTAAGCAGTTTTATTTCCACTTTCTCTGCCCTGATTTTCTCATCTTTAGAATGGAAACATACTAGCACCTACCCAACAGAGCTGTCATTGAGGGCTTCCCCGGAATGTTCGTTACGTTAGTTATTACACATTTTTAGCTGCACGTTTATACTCCATGTTAGCTATGACTATACACTCTAATGTGTAATTGTTTCACAAATAAGTATGTTTTACTTTAGTAATCAAGACTCCACTCTGGCAAAATTCAAAGGAAGGCTACCAATAAATAACAGATCTATCTTTAAATGTGGAAAAAGATGTTTGAAGGCTAAAAACATGGTATTATTTCAATCTGGGCCTCTTAGTATTCCTCTTCTGTGACATATTCAGCCTGAAATCTATCAGGACTTTTTTTTTTTTTTTGGTCAATTATAGTTGACATTCAACATTATTTTATATTAATTTCAGGTATACAGTGATTAGACATTTATATAATTTACAAAGTGATTCCCTCCAATAAGTCTACCTGGCGCCACACACAGTTATTACAGTATTATTGACGGTATACCCTATGCTGTACTTTACATCCCTGCAGAACTTTATTTTTACAAGTCAAGTTCTTTAGCCAAACACAAAAGAAACAGATCTCAAATAAGGCATTTCTTATTACTGACCAATCAAATTCTATTACAAAAAGACCATTCATTTGAAAAGATTCAGAGGATCTTCTTATTTCTAAGCAATAGAAAGCAATTCTATTTTCAGTACAGCTAAGTCTTTGTGAATCTGTTGAGTTCTACTGAAATAAGTATTGCTTTTCACTGAGACTTACAGTTTTTTATTAATGAAAGTACAACTTTGTAGACACGAAGGAGGAGGTCCAAATTACACAAGATAAAAAAGCTTTAAGTCTTACCGCGTGGCCACGGCGAACCTCGAATTTGCTCCAAAGGTCTCCCTGTGGGGCTATTGCTTGGTCTGCGTGTATATCTGACTTTTTCAGGTCGATTTACTGGAAAACTGTGACCATGTGGAGTCGCTCTAAAGTAGAAATTATTATTCTATATTAGAATCTCATACCAGTGATAAAACGCTAACATTTCAAAAAGCTCCAATTCTACCCCAGATGAATGCAGTCACTTATTCTGTACCGCAGTGATATATTTAGTATGTAATAACTCTCAACAAATGACTCCTCATATCTCGTATCTCAAACTTCATTTGTTTTTTTCAAAGAAACCATTTTTGTTCACTCTATCCATTTCAAATTCTGTATGTATTTGGCAGTTACTTATGTATCTAAGACCCTGCTTTATTCTAGAAAATATTCAGGGGGCATCTGGTCTCCTGAGTGCACCCAAGTTACACACTAGGGATCTGACTGTGTCTAGCTTCGCGTTGGGTGCCATTCCTCTAGGCTCTTAAATTATGTGATTATAATCGTAACCATTTATTTTGTCAAAGGTAGTAATTTTTAACACCACTGTACTGCCAATTATTGCTCACCTTATAAATCACCAACAAATACAATTTTGTGTTTGTAAGAAACTTTACACATGGGTACTTTTCTTTAGCATTCTCTGTTTAATTCTTGCCCAACGAACCCATATCCAAACCTACTGCAGGCCATTTATTGAAGAACTACGTAACTGTATCTAGAGTTGAGTCAGCAGCCCCTGGGCAGGTAGGAAGAGACAGCAGAGGAGAAATGGTAGCTGGTGGGACCGTTTCCACAAGAGTGGAGAGCAGTTTGGAGCAAATTATGAGAGGAAATAGTAAGAAAAACTACAGAAAAGAAAAAAAGGTTGAACAGGTATCAAAACTGCATTGGGTAAGCTGAAGGGCTTTGTCGCCTCCTTAATTAGAGATCTAACACCGTTGTCTTTTTCCTTGGTAATTCCATAAACTTATAAAGACCTCACAGTTAGGGGCCATTTTTTCCTTCACTTTGTCATCATAATTCTGAACAGGGCAGGTGCAGACACGGTGAACTTGGGTCACGAAAGCGCTACCTTTCTCATCATGCCTGACAGTATCTTGCCAGATGACAGGCCAGACCCTAACTTACCTTCTTGGAGAAAGGGAGCGCTGCAGTCTGGAACTCCGGGCGGCTCCGGGTGCCGTAGGCAGGGGCTTCTGTGCAGTAGCTGGTAGTTGGACTGATTCAGACAGCAGCTCATTCATCAGACTGTATGCTTGTGAGATTCGACGATTATAGTGGTCAGAGAGTAGCAGTCTTTAGAGAAAGAATTAAACAACATTTAACAAGAGTCCTTTTCAGTTCATATTTCTGGAAGAAACAGTATTTGAAGACCACCTCACATTTATTTTACAGTGCTTTTTAAATGCACTTCAAATGAAGTATTAAATTTCGTCCGTCTGAAAACCATTAGGAAGTGTTATGATTAACAGTACCTGCGGTTACGGCCTTTGGGGTGGTTTCAAATGCACACACATCTGGACTGGAAGGGGGAGGGCAGTCGCAGAAATGAAAGTCATGAAATTGACTGGAGTAAATCACATTTGAAAGCAAGTTCCTAAGTAGGCTGGTGGAGTCTAAAGTTACCGCCCATAATTGAGAAGAAAAGGGCTACTGTGGAAACCAGAGTTGCTGAGGCCTTATCTGCGCCCAAGGTGAGCAGGCTGGAGGGAATGTGCAGGCTGCAGCCGCCAGACTCACCTGTCTTTCTCGTGCTTCATCTTTTGTCTCAGCCTGATCTCCCTTGAGGTCATGTAAAACTGCACAAGAAATACCCAGTGAGTTCTTACTGTACAGTACAGATAATTAAACCATTATAATCCACGGAAAAGGTAAAAATCCCACTAATCAATTTTAACAGGTTAAAATATAATTTTGTTATTTAGGAAATAATGCAGGATATCATCATATTTGATGAAGCTTCTGACCCCAGCACAAAACATGAAAATATTAAAGCATCATGTAATTAAATAAAATCCAGTTAAATAAATGGAATGCAAAATCTATTTTAGTAGCTACATTCATGTATTTTCTGAAAAGGAGAGAACCTAATCAGCTGCATTTAAGAAGGACAATAAGAACATTTTAAGAACGGAGACACCTCTACTTCATACTCAGTCTTGTGGTTAGTTTCATCAAGAACTTGGCTGATAAAGCAGAAACAAGCCCAACATTTAAAACCACTCTTGATGTTTTAAAATGTTCACCAGAAACCTGCTGCAGTGAGTTCGCTGTGACTTGTAAACTCTTCAAAACTTATGCACCATGAGGCAAACCAGCAAACATCAGCTATATACATCTTACTCCAGAACATGGAATTACTTTTGAGTCACTAATGAGGTTAAGTCTTTTCACCCAAATTGTGTAGATTAAAAGGTGCACATGGAAGTGAATTCTCTTTCTCAAGATCCTATATAGAAATAGTCAAGTAACAAATTAAAGGTCTTATTGATTTCGGATAGAAATTCAAATAAAATTTTTAATTGCATGAACCCTCACTAATCCCATACTTTTAGCCAAGTAAAAGCTAAAACCAAAGAAAAACATCTGAAGTCCCGAAGGCCGTGTCACAAAGTCGATAAACCCAACAGCCCCGCCCTCAGTTTAGTCTGAATCTGGACACAACTCGGACCAGCTTGGGAGTGAGCTCGGCTGACAGGGCAGGTGACGTCAGACCCCCTCGAGGTGGGGGAACGGATTCTCGTCCTGGACCTCGGGGGCCCTTAGGTCACCACTCTGTCTCTACAGCTATCGACAAAGTGTTTGATCGATGTCAGGGTGCTCTCTCCAGACACAGCTGAGTACATGACAAACTTCAAACAACAGTTCACCTACTTTCGCACCATGTGGTGCTTGCATGTGACTGTCTTATCGGGAATATTCACTTACAAAATGTGTTCCTCTAATGGCGCTGAAGACAATGAAGTACTATTTTATTTTTTTTATTTTTATTTTATTATTTTATTTTATTTCAGATTAGAAAGTCAAAGATCAGTTGTAATCAAAGTGTGATCTAGCCCAGTCTGGTGTGGCTCAGTTGACTGGGTGTCATTCTGCAAAGTGAAAGGTCGCTGGTTCGATTCCCAGTCAGGGCTAGGGTTGCAGGCCAGGTCCCCAGTTGGGGGCGTGAAAGAGGCAGCTGACTGATGTTTTCCTCCCTCTCTTTCTCTCTCCCTTCCCCTCTCTAAAATAAATAAAAATCTTTTTTTAAAAGTGTGATCTAAATGGGAATTTCATAGTAATGTGCTTATTAAAGGGACATTGCCTTGTTTCACCTTTAGCCCTAGCCCTGGTACTGGCCATCGTCAGAGCTCAGAAATAAACGCTGACCATTTAAAGGGCAGTGGAAACACACAGGGTCACCGTTCTGTTGGTGTGTGACTGGACGGTACTTTTCCAACTGTTTGTAAGTGATGTACCGATAGAAAGGTGACTTTTCTGATGCCTTCACCACACACACAGTCAGGTGTCCAGCGGCCACGGGCGTTGTCATCTCTGAACATTAAGGAAACAACGCCGATCGACACGCAATCACTCAACCTCTTCATTTGTTTCAAGTGCTGGACCCGTAAGGGGGAGAAAAAACACTCAAGATAGTTCAACAGGACACGGTTTGCATGATACCCTGCTACATTTCATTAAGGTAGTTTCTTACCTCTGCCTAACTTCAGTAAACTATCTGTCAAATAAAGAACGTATCCAAAGTACGGTAATCCTTCCCCTGCACTGGCCGGGGAGCACCGCCCCCCCACGACCCAGCAATGACTCCAGGGTCCACATTCTGCAGACTCACTGGGTTGCTCCGGGGGCAGAAAGGGTCGTGTTCTTGGCCCCTCTTTTCTGCCAGCTGGCGCAAGTACTCTGCTGTTCTTTCCTTCCGTTTTCTTCTCATCCAGACTTGAATCTCTCTCCTCTCCTTCTCAGTTCTTCGAGGACGTCTATCTGAAGAATGGTGAATTCTGAAAAATGTCACAGGCAGGGGTCACCTGACTAAATGCTGTTTACTTGGAAAGATTGTATTTCAGAAAGCAGTACACACTCAGGATGTCTAGTCAACTCGCTCCGACCTGTGATCTCAGCAAGGCCGCCTGCGGCCTCTGCACGCTCCATCCTGCTGGACTCTCTGCAGCATTTGGTAATCTGCCTTTTCCTTTCTGCTTTAAGCTCTCTCTTACCTGCGTCTTTTTCTAACTCAAACTCTCCACTGCATCGTATGCCGGCCCCTTTCTTCTGGGCTCACCACCTCCACAGCAATGTCTGCAAAGGTTCGGCTTGGCCTCCTTTATCTAGAATCTATTTCTGGACTCTCTCAATCACCTCCGAAACGCAGAACCCAGAGGTAACTCTGAGCCTGCTGCCCTCCGGATCCAGCCTCCTGTTCCTGCCCATGCACACCGCCTAGGGGCCGGCCCAAGCCAGTGACAGAGCCTGCAGGGGCGCTGTGGCTGGCCCGTTCCTGCGAGACACAGGATGCCTCTGATGGGTCTCTGGCTTGCTGCCTCACCACTGACCCAGGGGAAACTCTTGGAACTACACCAGACTCTGAGGTTCTCCCGACTCCACCCCTGCCCTCACCTCTCTCCTTCACAGGGAGGCTCAGACCTGCACTGTGGTCTGATGCCTCTCCCGACTTCTGGTTTTTCCCTCTCACGTGCCTGTTTCCCAGTAAATCTCGTGTACATTAATCCCATCTTAGTTCTGCCTCTCAGAGGCTAAGAACTAACAAGTAGTACTGAGAGTGGGCCGAGAAAACAGGTGTGAGATGGGGATCTGAGGCAGACTCATCGCCCAGCATGTGAAGAGGGCACCATCCCAAATGTAAGCGGGCCATGGTGACAGTGTGCTCTGCGCTGAACACCTCTCTCCTCCTGGGAGTCTGGATTTGGTGTGTGCCAGGCAGAGCATGCCCACTGACCAGCCTGGTGAGCACTCTGGGCTCCGAGCCTGCACAAGACCCCCTGGCACACCGCACTTCATGCGTGCCGGCACAGGCCGTGGCTGGAGGAACTGAATGTGTCCTGTGCAGCTCCCCTGCGAGGATGCTCGGAAGCGTGTGCCTGGTCCCTAGGCAGTTACTCCATGTACCTGTTCCCTTCGCTGGTCTTGCTTGGTCTCCTGGTGCCGTAATAAGTCCTGGCTGTGCGTGTTACTAGCGAGGTCTGTGAGTCTCAGGGAATCACTGAGCCTGGGCTGGTCCTAGGGACCCTTTACATGGGGTCAGAGCCACACCTGCACTCAAGTCTGAAAGCTCTCTTCACCCCCCCCAGCTCCTCCCCCTTAGCCCCTCACAGGTGTTTCTCCAAATAAATCTCTTGCTCATGTAAAGCTCATTTTGGCATCCACTTCTGGGAGGATCTAAAACTAAGTTCCAATGAACATCACCAGCTGGATGTTCTCCTGGCACCTTAATTCTAAAACGACAACCATCTCTGTCTGGCTAAGGAATCGCCATCAGCTCAGTCATCCAGGTAGAGAACCATTCTCACTGCCTCGGGTCAGAACTCACGCTGCTGCCCACTCTGCACTTTCTCTCCCCGGCCAGCTCACGTCCAAACCACTAGACTGAAATTCTAATTGGCTCCCATTTCTAGTTTAAAGCCCTTTGCTGCCCCTCCGCTGCCTGCAGTGGCAGTGACTCCAAGTGCCTCTGGTCCCGGTGGCACAGCCACCTGGTGTTCCTACTCATGGGCGCCAGTCACACCTAACTCCTACCCTCCACTGACATCACACCTTTGCCTGTTATATGCTGGCTGCCGAGAATACCCTTTTTTCTGGTTATAAGCCACATGAAAGTCTACCGATCCTTTGCAGTAAAGCTCAAACACCATAACTGGTGAAGCTGTCTTCTTTGATCGACTCTCTTCCCCCAAGCTCCCGTAGCACACGGATATCCTTTGGTTTCATGTCAATCTTTTTTAGTTCTATCTCCATTCAAGAGTAGAAACCATATTTTATTTTCACTCCTATTTTTTACATTTAATGCATTATTGATGGCATATTAATTACTTGATCATGGACTTAACAAAAATTCCTCTACATGTGGTATAGGTATTTAAAAGGAAGTTATGGTTTACAAGGCCTTCATAATATGGCAGATAATTCCAGTAATAAATAGAAATTGGCAGGGATTTTGTACATTATTTCCTGGTGATAGCCTTGTCAGTTTGATAATAGACTGCACGTCCACTGAGGCAGGCCCGGGGGAGCTCTGGTTCCAGTGGCGGCCTTCACCCCATCCGGAGCCAGTTCTGGGCCCAGGAAAGGTTGCCAGGAAAAACACCTTAGCCTAACGTTCCAAGGCAAGACTATTTAAAATGCAGTCCAAGGACTAGTACTTGGAATAAACTACTATGAACTAAATCACCAGCTACTTCTAAGAAGAAACAGGACTGCATCGGTGTGGCACTTAGGGGATGGCACTGGGAAACTCACACGGTACCCCTGTGCCGGGCAAGTGACAGAAGCGACTCTGCGTTCTGGTTGGCGGGGAGGGGAGAAGGTTACACAGACTTCACAAAATGTGTTTATGAAGGAAAAATTCTATTCTAAGCTTTGAATGTTTCATTAAAAAATCACATTAAAATGCAGCCAATTTTGAGTACTCCTGAACCGTAGACATTTTACATGGGTTAAAAGCGAATTATTCAACGATCACCTGCAGATACTCCTCGCCTGTTGTTCCGTCAGGCCCAGCTCCTCCCTGGAAACGCCACCCTTGGTGAGAAGGTCGTCAATGATGTCCGCGATGTCGGTCAGCCCGGTCACCTGCAGCGGATCTGCCGACACGCTTCGTATGCAAATGCAATCGGAGAAACCGAGGTCAGGACTGCAACTCACCACAGTGAGCAAGCATGAACATGTGACGTGAACACATGAACGATAAACATACAGCTGCCGCTCCTTCAACTCTACTCCCAGCAATCCTTGCCGGAAAAGCCTGGTCACCAGTTACTAATGATTTCGTGTGTGCTCTTACAAAAGCACCACGACGGCCAGGAGACGACCTCCACCGGTCCTGCCTGCTGAAACTTAACACTCCGGCAGCAGCGGAAGGGGCAGCCAAGGAAGCCCATGCTTCTTCCTGCCTGTGCTAAACACCCTCGGTTTCTTCAAACACCCATTTGCAATGGGGATTAATTACATTCCTTTAATCCACAAAAACAATGTCGTGTAGAAGTCCACATACATCTGAACAACCAAATTTCCAGCATGCAGAATTTATACCCAACTTTAAGTAAAACTGAATTAATTCTTAAGATATTTACCTCTCAAATAACTCATCACTGTTATTCACACCTTAAAAAAAGAAACATGGTTAATAAAAATTTCAGATCAGTTATTTTTCTACTTTCAAGTGTTAACCTAACTTAGAAATTATATAACCAGAAATTAAAATATTTTTAAACCTTCAAATTGGTTTAAAGGTGTATATGTATACCATATTTATCCTCCTCTTGAATATGCTACTTGGTAGTAAATATTGTCCACATTTTAAGATTGTTACTTTTGTATCCACAGTACTCAGAATGATACCATTTAGGAGGTACAACCTTTGTTAGAACAGTTTAGAATATTGGAGTGCAATTTATTAAAACAATAACACACACAAAAAACCCCTCTGATGGTCTAAAAGTAGTACCTTTGGGAAAATAAGTTAAACCCAAGAGGCTTTAGTAAGAGAAAAAAATTACAAGATTTAATGACATCTTCTTTATAGCCTTTCTTTTGTTTTAATGACAGCAGTGCACCCTGGCTGGTGTGGCTCAGTGGACTGAGCGCCGGACTGCAAACTGAAGCCGCTGGTTTGATTCCCAGTCAAGGCACAGGCGTAGGTTGCAGGCCAGGTCCCCATTTGGGGACATGTGAGAAGCAACCAACTGATGTTTCTCTCCTCTTCTTTCTCCCTCCCTTTCCCTTTCTAAAAATAAATAAAAATTTAAAAAAATTAATGATAGCAATGCCATTTAAAAATACCATTTTTTAAAAGATTTTATTTATTTTTCAGAGAGAGGAGAAGGGAAGGAGAACAATGTATGGTTCCCTCTCACACGGCCCTCACTGGGGACCTGGCCTGCAACCCAGGCATATGCCCCGACTGGGAATCGAACCGGGACCCTCTGGTTCCCAGCCCGCGCTCAATCCACTGAGCTACACCAGCCGGGCTAAAAATACCATTTTTTTAAGTGCTCATATTACTTGAAAAGTGGTAATAAAACATACTGTAGCACTCAGTAAAGACATCATTATTGGCCATCAATATCTATTCAAAAAAAAAAACATTTCAAGCCCTGACTGGGTGGCTCAGTTGGTTAGAGCATCATCCCAATAAGCCAAGGATGTGGGTTCGATCCCCAGTCAGGGCACATATAAGAATCACCCAAGAATACAAGAATGCATAAATAAATGGAACAACGTTTCTTTCCCTGAATATCAATAAATTTAAAAAAAAATTTTTAATTTCAAATCCAATGTCAATGGTTCAATCGTTGCATTTCTATGCTCTATTTATTCACATGCCAAAATGTGTTTGTTAGGACTACAGACGCACATTTAGTTGCCAGCTCCCAGTGAAATGGAATGAGAAGCTGCAGTAAAGTTCTCTAAGTCTCAGCACCCTTCCCTGTAAGGCAGGGCTGCGGGGCTGCAGGGCTGCAGGGGGCGGGGCACGTCAGCAACACCAGGTGCCCTGAGAGGCCCCCTCAGTGACAGCCATGACTTTGTTTTTAAATCGATACGCACATTCTCATAGCTGGCAGAGTTTGAATTTCTCAATTTTTGTAAAAATCAAATATTTTAGTTACTCCAGTTGTATATTTAACATTAATACGATGCTTGCTTGCAGTGCATCTTATGAAGGTGACGAGATGACACAGTGCTTCAAGGGAATGGTGCATTTGTTTAACTTCCCTTCATCCAAAACCTGTGAGCCCTGCACAAGGGCTCACACACCCAACGTAACCATGCTTCCAATCAACACTGTGCGGGAACGGGAGGACACGGCTGCGATACACCTCTCGGTGCACTGCAAAGTGAGCGGAAGCGAAAGCAGCAGAACAATACCAGGAAAACCTGCATTCTGGTCACTGGAGAGGCTGACAGTGGAATCGGCAGAAGGAAACACGTAGGTTTTTGGATGAGAGCGAATTTCTGTTACTGAAAATTCAGCTTCTAAGGTCTGTTCTTTGTCACTTTGGTCTTCCTTATTCATGTGAGTCAGGAAGTGCACTAATCCGGAGTCTATATTACAATGAAAAGAAAGGAGCAGAGGGAAGAAATCACATGGGAGGATATAAAACATAGCTGAAATGTCCACATGGCAACAGGTGTATCCAAAGTTTGCAACATATAATGATAGCGTTCTACTGTATAATGAAATAATTTGATGTTTAAAATTTACAGTCAATAGTAAAATCTATTACATTTATTATCAGCTTCAGAAAGTATGGCAGACTTCCTAAGTGGACAGGCTCCTGCGTGTTATAAAAACACAGAGGAAATGCTAAATGTAAAAAAATGGTTACTACACAACAAAACCGTGTACATAAAAAAATCCCCTGGTGCCAGAAAAGAAGAGGGGACTCAATGCTGGGCAGGGAGTGGGCGCCGACGCTGGCGGAGTCCCGGGGAGCAGGGGACGTGTCTCCGCAGAGCTGCGAGGGGAACCGAGCGCTTCACCGGGACTGGAGCGCTGACGAGCCGCCCTGCCCTTAAGTGGGGCAAGAAAACCCTGCCCTGGAGAAGCGGCAGAGACATTTTCTATCTGCCTGCGCAGTGATGGAAGGAAAACAAAGGTCAACTCTGCGGAATCCAAACCTCCGTCTTGCCCTGGCTGCTGTAGCTCTGTGGATTGAGACCCGTCCTGCAAACCAAAGGATCGCTGGTTCGATCCCCAGTCAGGGCACATCCTGGGTTGTGGGCCAGGTCCCCAGTAGGGGATATGCGAGGGGCAACCACACACTGATGTTTCTCTCTCTCTCTCCTTCACCCTCTCTCTAAAAATAAGTTAATAAAATCATTAAAAAAAAAAACAAACACAAACCTGTCTTGCCACAAGCAAGCATGGGATCTGAATTTATACTATCAATGTGGTACAGCAACTCCTAGCCAAAAATTGTATACAAAAATTTGTCCTAAAATTTTCTACATCAGTGACAGAAAATATAAAACCACCCCAAAGACAAACATACACAACTCAGCAAACCTCCCCACCAATATGATTAAAATGACAAGTCACACACACAAACCCACAACCGTGAAACAGTCAATACGCAGAGTCAATAATTGAGAACATGCACACATGAAATAAAGCAATCTGAAAGGGCGTAAAATATTACCAGTCACTATATAGATAAAAGAAGGTATATAAACCACAGCAGAAGGACAGGTCAGGACAGTATATCCAAAGAACAGATAGATTTGAAAAAGAAACAGAATGTCTAAACACTAACCATGTAGTCCTCAAAATTAAAATCCTACAGCAAAGATGACCTGGCAGAAGAGAGAGGCGGTGGACTAAAAGACAGGTCTGAGGAAATCACCCCGAGTCTGTCACTGAGAGACAAAAAGGCGGGAGTTAAGACACGGTGAAGAGAGAGCGAAGGTCCAACATACTTCTCACAGGTGTTTTAGAGAACAGAACAGAGAGAACTGGGAGGAAGCAATACTCCAAAAAGAAAACAGATAAAAACTCTCAATGTGAAAACTGCAGACTGAAGAATCATCCCTACGCCCCTAGAGAATAAATAAAAAGAAATACACCTAGAAAAACTGTATCAAACATGCAAAATAAGGCCCCCCCAAAAAACCTTTTAAAAAATCAGAGATAAAAGAACAGCAATTAGATAGCAGATAGGTAGTAAAACTCAGCAATTAGAAATATCAGTAGATAGTGGAATAATATCTTTAAAAAGCTGAGGAAAAATAAGTATTAACATAGAATACCAGGCTAGAAGCCGTTACTTGTGAATGAGAGTAAAAGTAAAGCTATTTTTGAAGACAGAGAATATGCCACTCACAGACTCACTAAATGAAAGGCCTAATGACGGAGGAAAGAAGGAAACAACCCTCAGAGCAATGGGCGCGAGAAGCGCCTGCGGGCAACGCCAGCAGGAACAGAAAATCCAGAGTGCGTCTCCCTCTCAGCGCAGTACGGGTAAGGGGTATTTCATGAAACTTGGGTTTTGGTTTTATAGATTTAATATTTACAGATTTACATGACTTAAGTTACAATTTTCAAAAAGAAGCAATTGAGGGCCAAGAAAATGGCAAATGTGCTGATAAATTCAAAGACATATTGACTTGAAAAATAAGAGACATGGGAGGTTTAAAAACAAGGTAGAACTAAAACACAGAACGAGCAGAGAAGGGAGGGAGCATATCAGCGTTCAAAGCTCTAACTCTGTTTGGGAGATAAATACATTCACCTTAAATTTTAACTATGAGTGTTGAAAATTCGAGAATAATCACAGATTAAAAATATAATGCATAATTGAAGAGAAGAGAGAAAATATAGAAAATTAAATCCAACAGAAGGGAAAAAAGAAAGACAGAAATGAAAAACTCACCGTAAATAGGAAGCCCAAAATACCACTGTACAAACGTGCATGAACGCAGGGGCAAGAGTGGGTGTCCAGCTGCGAGCGCGCGAAAGTTTCATCTTGTATTGTCATTTACTTATTGCTGTGCTATTTTCCACAAGAACCTACTTTTGCCCAACCTTGTAAATCAGTGATTACCATGAATGGAAACTGATTATAGTTGATGAGTAAAACACAAATTGTCTAATTATTTTAAAAAATGAAATGTGTTATATGCTGAACACAGTCACAACATAATCACTCAGTGTGAAGGCAAAGGGATGTCTTACCGACAGAAAACACAGAGACAGAGGAACACGTTAAATAACATCAGACAAACTCGGTTAACAAATCAGACTCTGAAACACACTTCAGAACAAACATCCGTGTCTCTTCAGCAAAGGAACTGCCAAGGGGAAAAAGGAGGAGGAAGCCCGAAGTTAAAGGAGACTTTTAAGCCATCAGCCAATTGCCATGAATAGCTTATACTTGGATTCCAACTAGAACAAAAAAACTACTTTTTAAAATGAGAACTGGTGCCGTGTGAACAGTGATTAGATATATGGCAACAGGAAGATTTTTACGTGAGTGAATATATTGTTTTAAACATATGTCTACGTCTAAAGAGAAGCCTTATCTTTTGAAGCTACATGTCGAGTACGTATGGCTAAGATGCTGTGCGGTGGGCCCTGGCCAGTGCGGCTCGGTGGGTCGGGCGCATCCCGCAGACTGAGAGGCGTGGGCTCGATTCCTAGTCCCGGCACCGGCCTGGGTTGCGGGTTCCGTGTCCAGTCAGGGCGCTTTCAAGAGGCAACTGACCAATGTTTCTCTCCCTCTCTTTCTCCTTCCCTCCCCCTCTCTCTGGAATCAACAGAAGACAAAAAAATTAATAACGTGCTGTCTGGGATTTGTTTCAAATCCAGGAAACATGGGAAGAATGAGTGGACACATGGAGGTTAGTTACACTATTCTGTCTTCTATTGAAATAGGTTTGACATCGCAGTAAGTTTTTAAAAAACAGAAAGTATCAAAAACAATACACACACAGTTGGCCCTTGAATAACAAGGGGGTTAAGAGTGCCAATCCCCACACAGTAAAAAAACCCATGTATGACTTCTGACTCCCCCAAAACTTCGATGTCCCTCAGTGTCCGTGGGAGGCATTGGTTCCAGGACTCCCAGACACCGACATCCGCAGACAGCAGTATACTACGTGAAATGGCACTGATGACGTGTGCAGTCGGCCCGTGGATAAAACACTGGGCCGTATTTACTGAACAAAATCCGCATATACGTGGAGCATGCAGTTCAGACCTGTGTTGTTCGAGGGCCAGCTATCATATGCTTATCTAATCATAACACAATGAAAATGGAAATAAGTTGCAAAACTATAGTCCAAACTCCATAATATTTGGAAGTTAAAAAACCCTTTTATGAGCTAAGAGAAACTCTTTTTTTTTTTTTAAGATTTTATTTATTTATTTTTAGAGAGAGGGGAAGGGAGGGAGATAGAGAGGGAGAGAAACAGCCATGTATGGCTGCCTCTCACATGGCCCTCACTGGGGACCCGGCCCGCAACCCAGGCATGTGCCCTGACGGGGCATCGAACTGGGACCCTCTGGTTCCCAGCCCGCGCTCAATCCACTGAGCCACACCAGCCAGGGCAGAAACTCTTAATGTAAATGACAAACACTCAGATCTGAACGATATGAAGAGATGGTTTATATCAACCCTTGTCTGGGTCCTTGCAGGAATGTGTTCCACCTCAAGTGCCTATGTTACAAAAAAGAAAGAAGGGAGTTTGGAGAAAACTAAAAAGTCCCCAAATGCAGAAAACAATAATAAAACTCAGAATAGAAATTTATGAAAAAGAAATTAAGAATAGATAGAACACCAAAGCCTGCTTTTCTCAAACACATTAAATTGCTGACAAGACTGAACCAGAGAGAAAATGTAGATATAAGCAACTCTACGTATAGTAGAAATTTTTTAAAATAACTAACCTATTTTCATCCTTTCAATAAGAAATGCAAAAACTTAACATTTCACAGTTTCCCAGCCACCTAAACCAAACCTCACATTCCAGCTCAGTTAATGCACACAGACAGCACCTGCAGCACACTTGCGTGCCTCGGCAGCCTGCGGCCACAGGGACCGGTCACAAAAACTAAGGTCCAGCCCACACTGCCCACTCCTGGCATAAAAGCTGGAAGAGGTAATAGCATTGGCTTCTCAGGAAAAACAAGGCCTGATGTGGGAGCCAATCACATTATCACAAAAATAATCCCCATCTAAACATTGGGGTCTGATGGCTTCAGCTCAAGTATGCTTATTCTTTCAACACCATGCTCCCAACTCCCCACAAACCTTCTTTGGAAATGCTAATGGTTTTTGAAGCCAATGTTCTTTCCGCTTCAGGGCCAGAAGACAATTCAGTGTGATCCACAGATTCAACCTGTAGGCAAGCACACGCCACAAAGTAACTGTCACAGATTTTATAGTGTGGTAATTTCAAAGTATTGTAAACAATTTTCTGTAGATTGTGAACATTTGCATTAATGCAACCAACGAAAGAAATGGAATTTACTTACTTGTAATCTGACTGATTTAGCTTTTTAAGAGGCTCAGGAAAACAGCATCATGGAATTTAGAACGGGGAGCGAGACTAACTACCACCTGGACAAAACCTTTTATTGTGAGGACGAGAGAACGAGGCCAGAGACAGACAGCAATCTCTTAAGGCAGGACATGGACTTGAACCAGGCCTTCAAGGCTCTTCCTCGGTGCCTGTCCACAGCACCCCTCTTCCAGGCCACACGCTGGTTTCTTAACCACGAAGGGCAAGTCAAAATCCTTGCACTTGTGTGCGCTTTATAACAGCATGATAAGGCCTTAAACCCACAGGCCAAACCTTTCATTTAAGGCAATGCTATTTCCTTCAAAGTCCCCTTGGACGCCTAACCCTATCACTGCCTGACAGCCTACTGTGGTCTTACCCCCATGCTTGTTCAGTGTCGTTTCTCATATGCTTAACCTTAACTTTTTAATATGTGTTAAGTATTCGGATTAGAGAAATACCATAAAGCTAGTAAATACATCTTTAAAATGTCAACAGCCAGCCACCTGGATTATTTGTTAGGAAAGTCAACAATGGAATTCTTATCTTGCAGATCAATTTGCATTTCCCAATATGTGGCTTTAAGACATTCAAACTATTTTTCACCATTTGTTTTTTAATATTTATTTTACATAAATTTTACTTCCTAAAAAAAGAATATTTGTACAAACTAATTTGTAAGTTAATGTTTGAAATTCCCTTTTTAGTTGTCTAATTACCATGATATACCAATATATGAAACATTAATCTTTTTATTATGAATATTTTTTAGAGATACAGAAAACTTCCAAGAACTACTAATCCATTGTATAAAATATTTAAAAGAACTAAGAATTCCAAATATAAGGACAACGATACTTAAAAAGTTATAAAAATCTTGCTATAGAAAATGATAATTAGGAACCGGGTTTGTTTCAACCCACATTCTGGTTTCATAATTCATCTATTTCTTTCCCTGGCAGGCAGCATAAGTTCACTTCTTAAAAGCTTCAGGCAGTGATCCTGAACTGGGGGCACTTTAGCTGCGCCCCCTGCCCAGGATATTCGGCAGTATCTGGAGACCTTTTTTGTTATTACAGCGGGGTGGGGGTGGGGTGCACGCTGACAGCTAGTGGGTGAAGACCAGGAATGCAATTGAGCGCCCCAGACACACAGACAGCCTCCCACAGCACAGAATTAGCCCAAACGTCAATAGCGCTGAGGTTGAGAGACCCGAGCCTAAAGAAACTGAATTTCCCATTCTTTTGAAAAATCAGTGTTTATAACATCGTATCGCACCAGCTAGCTAGTAACTCGGTAATAAACAAAAACTGACATGAAGACAGCCCACCTTATCACAAGGCCAGCCCACCGGTCCGTGCTGGGGGAAGTCCTGCTCTATGTTTGCAGCCATCTCCCCGATGGCCAGCAGCTGCTCGTCCATTTTCCGAAGCTGGGAGGTGAGCTGCTCCAGGCGGCTGGCTGCTGCAGAGCTGGGCGCGGGGTGAGCGGCAGAGACGCCCTGCAGCAGCTCCTGCAGGAGGTAATCCCGCAGCTCATCCTTTTCTGCAGTACCTGGCTTCGAGCTCTGCTCTTTGCACTGAACACCTGGCTCTGGCATATCTAAATATTAATAAGGGTAGTGTCAGGGTCGATTACAGTTAAGGGAGAGGTAAACGCTAATGATCTCACTTCTTGGAAGATTTCAATTTAAGACAGCCTAGCATTCCATCCCAAATCAGTTTTTATTTGATACACTTAGAAACAGCACTTCAGCTTCTTGACTTCCAAGACCTGTCTTTGCTGGGAGGTACAGCTTTTAACAGTGTTAGTGTGACCGCAAAGCTCCACATACAAGGCATTTTGAATGTTACTTTTAGCCTCTGCTACAAAAATATCCTTCATCAAAAAGCAACTTTAGTATCTTTTTGACTTTCTAAAACTACTTGAAAACCAACAATGTCACACGGTAAAAGACCACTCTACAGGAGATCTCAAGCAAACGTTAACCCTCTCAAATATGCTACAATAATGCAACCTGATTTATGACTATAAAACTCAATATTTTACTAATAAAGTACTGTTGGCTACCATGCCTGTGGGCTTCTATGTGCTATTCCAGAATTTCCTACCTTTTTAAGTAAGAATTCCTTTTTAACAGCTCAAAACTCATGAAATCCCACAGGATAGTTATTGCTGACCTCGCTGAGAAAAGACAGAGGCACAAATGCATCTGTGTTCTCCTTGCAGAACACCCAGGGGCCCCAGATCTGAACCATGACTCTATCTTATTTGCCTCCTGTCCCCATTCTCTTTAGCAAGGGAAAAGCCTTTTTCTGCTTTATTTCGCAATCACCACGTTTTGTGCCTATTTCCAGTACAGCAGCGCGTGGGGGCAGGGGGAGAGTGGGGAGGTCCCTCCAGGGCCTTCACCTTCGTCCAGCTCTCCCTCTGATGACGGAGGCGGGTCCACACCAGGCCCCGCCACTTCTGCAACGGCTGCTCTCCAGCTTCGTCCGTCCAAACAGGATGGAGACACTTCTGCAGGTTTAAACAGTAAGTCCACGGCCGAACTGGCAGACTCTATGAGGAATATGAAAGTCACATAAAAACGGATTCTAAAATTCTAAATGAGGTTTTTGGAAGATTACAGAACATTTCTAGCCCTGGCTGGTGTAGCTCAGTGGATTGAGCACGGGCTGGGAACCAGAGGGTCCCGGTTCGATTCCCAGTCAGGGTACATGCCTGGGTTGCGGGCCAGGTCCCCAGTGAGGGCCATGTGAGAGGCAACCACACATTGATGTTTCTCTCCCTCTCTTTCTCCCTCCCTTCCCCTCTCTAAAAATAAATAAAATCTTTAAAAAAAAAAACAACGAACATTTCTAAATATGACCAAAAACATCCAAAAGTACAGTGGATTTTCAGGAGAGCCAAGAGATGTAAGTAGGGTTAACAATGCTATATTAAAGAATTTTTCAAAATGTTTTAAAAACTTATTTAAAAACTAGGAAAAATTTATTACCTTGGCTTTTAAAATTGCGCAGGGGAACAGCATCAGTAACTGAGGAGGCCATGCAGTGCAACTCTGCAGAAGACGGCCCTTCTAGGAGCTGCTTGAGGACACCATCACCTGGAGGCTCTTCGACAGGTAACTCCGGGAGGTCATCAGCTTCAATGTCAATCACATGGATGTATGCGTGTCCGACCTGAGCCACACCCCACAACCAAAGAGGGTTACATTTCTTCACTCTGTATGGCCCCCCTGCCCATGAAAAGGTTTAATTCTGAAGGCAAGAAGAGCTCCTGTGAGCCTCCTTTAGGAAGAGTTGCAGTGCTATGATCTGAGTTTACCATATTTTGAGGCATATTTAAATCTTAATTTTTTGACCTTTTCAGCAAAGCTACACAGGTACTTTTGTAGTCTCACTTCATCCATGCAATTGAATAATGAGGCTGACCATAATGAATTTCTGCATAAAAGTATTATTAAAACTTCTGAATACAACCCAAACCAAAGTCAGTACCGTGTCAGAGGCCGAAGGTGACAAAGGTCTCTCTGCTGCCTCAGTGGGAAGTTTGAGATTTAGGGATGCATCTGGAGCCACCGGCTGAGGGACATTCAAAGGCTCACATTCTAAAAATTAAAAAAGAAAAATCAGCAATACCAAAAAATCCGTAAATAACCCTAAGTCGCCAAGTTTGTAATAACAAGTTGGCAACAAATAACGTAACATGTATTTGCTGAAAATCTGAGTTGATTTTCATGGGTGTAATTTACTCTAGAGCAATTCTTCAAAAAATATATTTTGTTTCTTTTTAGAGCGGGGGAGGGAAGCAGAAGGAGAGGGAGAGACACCTTGATGTGTGAGGGCTGCCTCTCACCCGCACCCCACTGGGGCCCTGGCCCCCAGCCCAGGCCTGTGCCCTGACCGGGAAGGAGGGAACCAGACTGGCGACCTTTGGGTCAGCAGGCTGGCGCTCAGTCGGCCAGGGCTGGCGTGATTCTTAACTGAATGCACATTGACTATTGCTTTTCTCATACGATTCATTCGCAATAAATTATCTAGTCATGTCAAGAAATGCTGTATTTCCTATTTTCATTTCAAATAATATTGTTATGTTTGTTTATTTAGGAGAATTTCAATTAAATCAGATTTTAGGAAATTAACCCAAAACTAATTTCTATTTTACTTCCAACATTGTTTATCTGTTTTTTTTATTTTAATAGCTTTATTGAGATACAATTCACGTCCTTTAAAAGGGTACAATTCAGTGGTTTTTGGTAAATTCACAGAACTCATGGCCACATTTTACCAGTTAAAATGTCTAACATCTACATTTGATAAAACTCATTAGCTTTTTATTAAAAAGTAAACTAAAGAGACCCGTCGCAGCAGACAGCCTAACCCCGCGCCTGCCGTCCTGGACTGTAGTCTCACTGCCCAGCATTTCATTTCTAACAGAACCTTCCTTTCACAGTTCACATGCAAAGTATAACTCGTCGTCACGCTGAGTACCAGAAACTCGGCACGAGGCCTTGAATTTAAACCACACGACAACCGTAAAACTAGGAAGAAGAAAAGTGACGATGCTTAAGTTACACTTTATCTCCACTAAATGGACTGGCCGGGGAGCTACATCTTTGCGGAGGGCGGCAGCCCCACTGTGACCCCTGCGCACGCGATCTTTAACGAGGCGCGCTTCCTCAGGGAAAATAAAAGAAACCACACCTGATGTGGAAGAAACGATGTGTTGATTTTTACGACAATCAGAAACAATTTCTTGAGAAGCAGCTTCTTTATCTTGTAATCAGAAAATTTGAGGCAAAAAGAGAAAATAGAAAAAGGATTTCACAAACACAGAAGGAGTTAAATATATAAATGCAGATTTTTTTGATGTTGGGTATAAAAGGTAGTAAAAAAAGTAGATGGACACCTTAAAATGTTAAATTTTTAAACATTAAAGATAAAACTTAAGGATAATTTCAGACTCTAGTACTATCTGTACCCGGGGCCGGATAGCCAGGGTGAGAACCAGCTCCCGGTGCATGGGCTGCAGGCCTCAGGAGACGAGCCGGCCGCAGAGGACAGACGGCTTTCTCCCGGGTCTGTCGGGGACGCCTGGCAGGTGAGCGACAGGCGCGCGGGAAGGTGCTCAACCAGAACTGTAATGAGGTGTCACCGCACACCTGTCAGAATGGCTCCCCACAAACAAGTGTTGGCGAAGATGTAGAGAAAAAGGAAACCTAGGGCACTGCTGGTGGGAATGCAGACTGGAGCAGCCACTGTGGAAAGCAGTATGAAGATTCCTAAAAAAATTAAAAATGGAACTGCCTTATGACCCAGCAATTCCACTTCTGAGTATATAGCCAAAGACGCCCAAAACACGGCTTTGAAAGAATATATTCACCCCTATGTTCACTGCAGCGTCATTTCCAACAGCCAAGTTATGGAAGCAACCCAAGTGCCCATCAATAGACAAGCAGGTAAAAAGTAAAGGTACATATATAAAATAGAATATTACTTGGCCATAAAAAAGAATGCAATCTTACCATTTGCAATAGCATGGATGGACCTAGAGGGTATTATACTAAGTGAAGTAAGTCAGTCAGAGAAACACAAACAACAAATGATTTCAGTTATCTGTGGAATCCAAAGAACAATATAAACAAAACAGAAAAGACTGACAGATACAGAGAACCGATGGTACCAGAGGAAAGGCTGGCAGGGGAATTAGGTGAAAAAGGTGAAGGGACTAAGAAGTACAACTTGGTAGTTACAAAATAGTCACAGAGACGTAAGGTACAGCTAAGGAATAGACAGTAATATTGTAACAGCTATGCATGGGGTCAGGTGGGCACTGGAAATGTCAGGGGGACACTTTGTAAAGTATGTGATTGTCTAACCACTACGCTGTCCAACCACATCTGACACTAATACAAAATATTGAATGTAAACAGAAGTTGAAAAAAAATTAAAATAAAAAGAATGTCTCAAATACACACATTATTTCATCACAAAACATACATCCCTGAGCTCATTCAGAAAGAAACACAAATTAAAAACAGCCTTTCTTTGACCTTTCAAACAAAAGAGTTAGCAAATCACAGTGATGATCAAAAAAAGGCTCGGATACACAAGATAACTCGTTGAAGCATTATTTATCGGAGAAAAACACTGGAAACCACTAATGCATTCAAAATAAGAAATTAGTTAAACAGCCTGGCTGGTGTGGCTCAGTGGCTTGAGTGTCCGCCTGCGAACCAAAGGGTCACTGAACACACCAGATACAAGTTACCTTCAACACCACAGCAAACATGTACTGGGTTGGCCGAACAGTTCATTTGGTGTTCCCTGGAAGATGGCTGTAGTAGCACTTAGTTGTTTTTAACTTCATTCAAAACAAGTTTGTTAGATGGTATCGTGACAGCTGTCATATAGCAGCACGCATTTTAAAAAAAACCTATAAAATTATGACTTTTCATGTAGCTATTTTAATCTTGAAGATGGAAGAAAATACATGACATTTTTGGCATATTATGCTTTATTATTTCAAGAATGGTAAAAAAGTAACTGAAGCAAAAAAAATTGTGCAGTGTATGAAGAAGGTGCTGTGACCGAATGAATGTGTCAAAATTGGTTTGTGAAGTTTCATGCTGGGGATTTCTCGCTGGCTGATGCTCCACGGACAGGTAGACCAGTAGAAGTTGATAGCGATCAAAACAAGATGTTAACCCTGGCTGCTGTAGCTCAGTAGATTGAGCACCGGCCTGTGAATCAAAGGGCCAATAGTTCGATTCCCAGTCAGGGCACATGCTGGGTTGCCAGTGTGGGGCATGTGAGAGGCAACCACACATTGATGTTTCTCTCCCTCTCTTTCTCCCTCCTTTCCCCTCTGTCTAAAAACAAAATAAATAAAATTTTAAAAAAAACCACGAGACGTTAATTGAGAACAATCAACCTTATACCCTGCGAGAGAGAGCTGACATACTCAAAATATCCAAATCAAGCGCTGAAAATCATTTGTACCAGCTTGGTTACATCAATCACTTTGATGTTTGGGTTCCACATAAACTAAGTGGAAAAAAACCTTCTTGACCATATTTCCACATGCAAATCTCCACTGAAACAAAAACGTTCCAGCTTTAAAACAAATTGTGACAGGCAATGAAAAGTGGATACTCTACAATACTGTGGAACAGAAGAGATCATGGGCAAGAGAAATGAACCACCACCAACCACACCAAAGGCTGGTCTTCATCCACAGAAGGTGATGCTGTGTATAAGGTGGGATTGGAGTCCTCTATCATGAGCTCCTTCCAGAAAACTGAATGATAAATTCCAACAAGTACTGCTCCCAATGAGACCAACTGAAAGCAGCACTCAATGAAAAGCATCCAGAATCAGTCAACGGAAAATGCAGAACCTCCCATCAGGATGACGCAAGACCACGTGTTTCTCTGATGACCAGGCAGAAACTGCTACAGCTTGGCTGGGAAGTTCTGATTCACCACCTTCGGGTGCCATGTCTGGTGAATCCACTTATTTTGGGCTTTTCAAAATTCTCTTATTTTGGGCTTTCCACTTATTTTGGGCTTTTCAAAATTCTCTTATTTTGGGCTTTCCACTTATTTTGGGCTTTTCAAAAATCTCTTCATGGAAAAAATGTCAATTCCCTGGAAGACTGCAAAAGGCACCTGGAACAGTTCTTTGATCAAAAAGGTAAAAAGTTTGGGGAAGATGGAATTAGGAAGTTGCCTGAAAGACGGCAGAAGGTAGTGGAACAAAACGTTGGATATGTTGTTCAATAAAGTTATTGGTGAAAAGTGAAAAATGTGTCTTTTATTTTTACTTAAAACCAAATGAACTTTTTGGCCAATACTATAAAGTAAACAAACAATGAAATAACATGTGAAGAATACACTCCAGGTGGAGAGTGTCCCAAGATACCTGGGAAACAAACAAAGCCTGGACCCCTTGCAGGGTGAACCTTCGGGAGAACAGCAGTGATCTCCGGAGGACAGATGTGCAGCAGGGCGGGGGTGGGGGGACAGTTCACAGGCACTACATACATATGTATCTAGGTAACGTCCACAAGACGACAAAAAGCACCAACACGTGTCTTCTGAGTGGTGTGACTATAGGTAATTTCATCTTCATAACTTGCTACACTGTCCCTTCTATAATGATCACGCATTATTTTGAAACCCAATAAACACTTTACAGTAACATATAATCAGAGGTTTAAAAAGGCATGGAGTTCCGCACACGCACGTAAGAATCACTGCGCCACGGAGGGCAGCGAGAACGCACATTTACAGAAGTCTGTGAAGAAAAGAGCACTGCCAGACCACGTTCCAAACAGCTTCTCCCACACCCAGTGCCTCTGCTCTGGGGCACAGTTACACACACCCTTCCCACAGGGGAGGCAATCTCGTCCTCTTCCTGCCTCAGTTTACCAGCCGCGGATCCAGGCCTCTCAATCGTACACGTGAGCTTCCCACCAGGGGAGGCAACTGAGGACACCGAGAGCCCAAATTCAGAGCGTCACTTCTACCGATTTAGGACGGAGTCCATGGCGTTCTTGAACAAACTTCTCTATTATGTTTTAAGTTCCATTTGAAATTTGATTTTAAGTTTACAATTTGTAAAGTATACACCAGAGCTGGGGACAAGACCCTGAGATGAGTCAGCAATACCACTTAACTTAAAATTCCCTTTAAATCACTGTCAAGAAAATGTCTAAACATATTAAATGTTGCAAATATATGAATTTTTAAAATTACAGGAAAAGAGCCCATACCTGGGTCTGTATTTGTACTCGCGTCCTGACGCTCCGGCACCTTCTTTCTCACGGAGGCCATGAAGTGCAGTCCAGCTGGAGTGGCGACGTCATCTTGTAGCATTTCTCAAACAGAACACGAAACATGGGGAGCAAGCAATGAGGGCCAGTGCCTTACCAGGGGCCGCAGGGGCCCTAACTCACAGGAGGTGAGGTGTGGGCGTCAAGACGTTATCAAAGGGGACTTTCTGGGAAGAGATGGCGTCTAAGTGGACTCGCACAGGCAGCTCAGTGGAACCAAAACCAGAACCGAGGAGGACCCCGTGCCCAGCCTCGGCAGGGACGCTCTTCTGTCTGAGGGCAGCCCAGGGACTGCTGGGGGGGAGTGATATGGGGGCATGATGTCCTAGAAGCACCACCTCAGCCAGCGGCACAGAGGCTCTGACAAGGTGACACTGGAGTGAGGCACGGGGACCAGGAGCTGCTGCACAGCGGGCCTCAGGGCCCAGCAACCGGGAGGATTGAAGCGAGAGGCGGGCACGGAATTACAAAGGATGGAGAACAGGCAGGAGCTGGTGGAAGAGCTCAGCAGGAGGTAGGATCAAAGCCTGAAGTCTATTATGGGAGTTTGGGTTTAGATGTGGATTTTCCTGGGTGATCACCCAGGGAGACGAAGTAGAAAGAAACAGTATTGATTATGGTTATGTTGTAATATAGTATTGCATTTGGTCTTTGTCCTTGGTTCCAAACACAGAGTCCCTAAGCCCTTAGAAAGGCCTGAGAGACAGGAGTGCCTTTCGGTATTCACGATGAGCCCCTGGGATCTCAGCTGAGTGTAAGCTGCCGCAGTGAGCCTTGGCAGGCCCCTGGAGAGCTTCCAGATGAGACTGGCCCAGAGGACCAACCACGTGGTCAGAGGGTTACAACAATCAGCCCCGCCCCACCCCACCGTTGGAGTTCAATCACCAATGGCCAATGCTGTAATCAATCATGCCTATATAATGAAACAAAAAAAAAATCCTGAAACAAGAAGGCTAAGGGGGCTTCTGGGTTCATGAGCAAGTGGAGGTGCTGGGACGGTGTGGGAACTCTCCGCGCACCCCCCCATGCCTTGCTCTGCGCCTCTCTTCTACCCGGAAGTTCCTGACTTGCGTCCCCTAGAATAAAACTGCAATCATAAATGAGTCCTTCCTGAGCTTTGGGGTTGTTCTAGCAAATTAGCAAACCTGGAACGGGTGGTCATGGGAGGCCCCAAATTTGCAGTTGGCCAGGCAGCAATGTATCTGAAATGGGGAGTCTTTCAGGACTGAGCCCTTAACCTGTGGGTTCTGTGTTAGAATTAAACTGAATTAATTGCATGACACCCAGTTGGTGTCAGAGAAGTGGAGAACTATTGTTTGGAATGACACAATGCACACTCACTGGGGTACAATGCACCCCGGTGAGTGTGCATGGTATCATTAACGACTTCTGCAGCCAGTCATTAAACATGACATTGCAGAAGATCATCTATCTGACTACTCGTGTGTGAAAACAACTCATAAACAAGCAGAAGAGGCGTTCTTTGTATGCGGGGTCCAGTGGCACGAGTGGTCAGTACACGGTGTGTGCACTAATCGATGCACACACACATCGATGTATTTGCAGATACACGTGAGCAGGGGCATTCGGACAATAACCCCGAAAAGAATGTAACGCTAGCTATCTCTAGACAGAAAGATTATGGGAGATTTAAGTATCTTTTTATTCCCTATTTGTGTTTTCTAAATTTTCTCCAGTGAACATGGATTACTTTTCATAAGCAAAAAAAAAAAAGTTACTAAGAATGAAAAAGGGGTTTTAAGACAAGTGGGTGGGAAAGAAGAAGACAGCGGATTAGGAAGCTGAGGGACGGCAGCTGGGCCAGTCAGTCAGGGACCAGCTGCGTGGTTTAGAGCAGAGGCCAGGTGCGGGGCAGTGGCGCCGAGAGGGGGCACCGGGCCAGGGACTAAGTGAAGAAATGGGGCAACAGAGGTGGCAGATGAATCAGGGCTGACTCCCCCAGTCAGGAGAACAGGAAGATGTCAGTTTAAAATTGGGACGTGTGGAATTTAAGGTGAAACTAGAATGGAAAGATGAGAAAGGGCAGGTGTATGTCTGAGTGTCACCCAAATGATTTAGGAGCTGATGTCACAAGAGCGAACGGTCTCATGTGCCCAGGAGGGTCTGTGGGTACGTGTGTAAAAACTATCGAGGAGAAAGCCTTGTGGAAGACATATGCCCATTCACTTGCAGGAAATAAACTGACCAGTCGAAGAAAGAAAATTGTCGTCTATTGACTGTCCATAAGCAGGTTCCTGAACTGCCTGCTTTACTCTAGCGTGCATGCATTTCCTGTGGTGAGCCCGTGCCCGGGCACGTTCTCCCACGATCCCCTTCCAGGCCTTGCATGCATCGGTGTGTGCGTGTCGGGGGGAGATTCTAACTGACCGCATGGCTCCGCTGCAGCGGCTGGTGGACTGGCTCTGTAAAGGGCAGACGGTAAGTGCTCCAGGCTCTGGGAGCCACGTGGTGCCTTCTGCAATGGCTGAGCCCTGCTGCAGCGCCGCGCTGCCAGAGACGGGCGTAAACAAAAGGGCTTGGCCATGTCTCTGTAAAACTCGGCTTCCGAAAACAGGCACGGTCTGGACCCGGCCTGCGGGCCACAGCTTGTGGAGGAGAGCACGTCAGCACACACCGCCCATCTGGTCAGCAATACTGTGAACATTCAGTTCCACGGTTATCTACATGTTCCCACATCTCTGGAAAGCTGAGGATAACTCTGAACACAGGTATTACACGGGTCATGCATATACATACCAAGGGGGATTTCGAAGTCGTCCAAAGGCTGGGAACCACGCTCTTCTTGCTCCTAAATGAATCCCCGAGTGATCAATCTGAGATTAACTCAGTGGCATTTATTATTTTGAAAAAATACATAATAGCTAAGAGAACCACTAATTCTTAGGAGTAGGTTCAAATCCCCTAATTCTAGAAATACGTATTTACTCTCTCAAGCTATTTACTCTATCAAAGTAACTCTACAAAGGAGCTCACAAAACACAACTAGTCAAACAATAAGAAAAGAGCATTCCCAATGTAATGCAGGAACTAAGTCCCGAGGTGCAGTTCTCTGCTGCCAGCAGTCTCAACACCCAGAGAGCCCCGTGGTCCCAAATCACCCACACACCCAACTGAGCCTGCAGGCATGCTTTTGAGGACTTCAGGAAAAAATGGACCTTCTAAAAATTCATGTAAACGAAACTGTTTCAGTTTAATCTGTTGTTGCAAAAATAGGTAAATAGGGTTGCCAAATTTAGAAGGAATGCTTGAAAAGATCTGATTGAAAATATAAGTTACAGCAAGTGGGGAAAGAAGGGGAAGGCTCTAGTCAAGGAACAGGTGTAAGTGACCTACGGACATGGACA
>PVJI01004052.1:0-113016 GCA_004026765.1 Micronycteris hirsuta
AAAAAAAAACAAACAACAATTCAAAAAAATGAGGAGAGGCTTAGGAACCTCCAGAACATCTTTAAACATTCCAACATCCAAATCATGGGGTGCCAGAAGGAGAAGAGGAAGAGCAAGAAATTTAAAACTTATTTGAAAACATAATGAAGGAGAACTTCCCCAATCTGGCAAAGGAAATAGACTTCCAGGAAGTCAGGAAGCTCAGAGAATCCCAAAGAAGCTGAACCCAAGGAGGAACACACCAAGGCACATCATAATTACTTACCCAAGATTAAAGATGAGGAGAGAATTTTAAAAGCAGCAAGAGAAAAGGAGACAGTTACCTACAAAGGAGTTCCCATAAGGCTATTAGCTGATTTCTCAAAAGAAACCTTGCAGGCAAGAAGGGGTTGGAAAGAAGTATTCCAAGTCGTGAAAGGCAAGGACCTACATCCAAGATTACTCTATCCAGCAAAGCTATCATTTAGAATAAAAGGGCAAATAAGGTGCTTCCCAGATAAGATCAAGTTCAAGAAGGTCATCATCACCAAGCCCTTATTATATGAAATGTTAAAGGGACTTATCTAAGAAAAAGAAGATCAAAACTATGAACAGTAAAATGACAACAAACTCACAGTTATTAACAACCAAACCTAAAACAAAAACAAAAATGAACTAAGCAAACAACTAGAACAGGAACAGAATTAGAGAAATGGAGATCACATGGAAGGGTATCAGCTGGGCAGTGGGAGGCGGAGGGAGGGGGAAAAGGTACAGAGAATAAGTAGCATAAATGGTAGGTAGAAAATAGGCAGGGGGAGGTTAAGAATAGTATAGGAAATGTAGAAGCCAAACTTATATGTATGACCCATGGACATGAACTAAAGGGGGAATGCGGGTGGGAGGGGTGTGCGGGGAGGAGAGGAATAAAGGGAAATGGGACAACTGGAATAGCATAATCAATAAAATATATATTTTTAAAAAGCAAATAAAAATAAATTGAAACAATAATGGGACCAAAGAAATCAGTGTTCGAATAATCACAAGTACAAAAATAATAAGTATTCTCCTTTTTCTTCTCTTTTTCCATCATCCTACGATTTCAAATTGTCTGAGCCACATAAAGAAGCTCAGGTACTGTTATGCCAGAAGCGAGGTTAGATTCAAGCTTGAGAAAGAACCCAGAGATGAAAACAGCTCATGTTCATCAGAAGTTTGAGTGAAAAAAATCTGGCTGACTTTGAGAGTGGGACTTGTTTCAAAATAAGAGCAATATAGTATAGGAATAGGTAGGGATTCTCAGAGGTCAGGCTTTAGCTGTTGAGTTGTTAATATGCTCTTCAGCTGTCCCAGCTGGGACTGTCCATCAACAAAGAATGCGAGGAATGCATGACTGGTGCAGGGCTCTATGTGAAATAGATGGACGTTTCCTTTTCCAGTCCCCTGCAGGTCCCCACAGAGAGAGAGGATGCACGCCCCCCAGACCCTTTGGCAAGCAATCAGCATCCAGGATACTTGCTCCTTGTTACAGAAAGGATCTGATATTGACCTATTCTCAGTGCAAATCCTCTCCTTAATTATTCCATTAAGCAAACTTTGAGCACTCAGTAATAAGCCTGGCAATCTTCTAAGTCCTGGGGATACTGCTATAAACAATTCAGACAAAGATTTTTAAGAATGTACATTCTGGTGGTAGGAGAATAAATAGGTCAACAAGTCACTAAACAAAATAACGGTAGTGTTATAAAGTTTAAGTAATAGGAGCCTATGGTAGAGACTAACAAAGATGAGGAAAAAACACCATTAATTGGAAGGACTTTCGGCGGTACCATGTAAGGCCTGTGAAATGGGGTTTCTGGCAGAGGTCAAGGTCTCAAGGTATGGTCAACAATTCAGAAAAAAAATAAAATCAATGAATCGCTGAAGTAATAATTGGTAAAAATTTATTGTACACACACCAGAAAGGCAGTTGGCAAACCATGAACATGCAAACAAAAACATGGACCAAACGAGGCTTGGAGGTATATTACCATAAAGCGGTTTACATGCGGGCAGCACCTGTTCATTCTCCACAGTGATTAGCTACAATATTAGAATTTTCTTTTTTTTTTTTAAGATTGTATTTATTTTTAGAGAGAGGGGAAAGGAGGGAGAAAGAGAGAGAAACATCAACGTGTGCCCCCTCTTGTGTGCCCCCTACTGGGGACCTGGCCCCCAGTAAAACTTTCTCTGAAGCACAGATCATTGTTCTCTTTTTATAGAGGGGGAAATTTAGGTTGAAAGATTTAAAAACCTGCTCAAAGGTACATAAGAAATAGTTGATGACGGATTTTAACTGCGTCTCTCTAATTCCAAAGCCCAGCAGTTTCTTAGACTTCATTGCTCTATATTATTTATTAGGAAGTTCTGGCATTAGAATGCACAGAAGTTCATCATAAAGGTTTTAAGCCACTGATAAATAAAATTAGATAATTAATAGGGGAATAGAAAATGAGCTGGTTGGGAAGAAAACTTAGGAATTATTTTTAGAAATTTTAAATTAAATCTGTTGTTCTCTTCTAGGCTAGTCAAGACACTCTTCTCAATAGTACAGAGAGCTGAAAAGTTTCTTATTTCCTCAACTTAGTACATTTTGCTGCTCTTCTTCTATGGCTTGATTGTGGGAGTACAGGTTTTGATATATACTCCTTCCATGGAAGGCCTCCAAGTTTCTAATGAATTCACAAGCAGAATTATCTTATGGATATACTCTAGCCTATTTCACAACTTAGATTGTGCCACTTCCTTATTTAGGGCTGTGTGCCTATGGTAATGCATTAATGGTGTCCGTGTTAGTGGTTTCCTACCACATTCAGAGCCAGGAAAGAGAACTAGCAGTAATGATGTGGAAAAAGTCCAATAGAATCATAATAGAGATCATCCGTGCATAGCTTCATTACTGCACAAATAATAACTTTAAACAGATAGCCAATATTATTATACTCACTTATTCATTCACTCAGTCAGACAGTTAGCTATTCAGCCAATCAATCTTTCAGCAAATATTCATTGAACTATCTACTATGTGCCAAAACTCTCCTAGGTGCTAAGGATATATCGACAGAAGGGAAAAGAATTAGGAACTAAGATATATATCAGTGAATAAAACCAAAAATCTTCCTCCCTCCTCGAGGGAGAGACAGACAATCAACATGAAGACATTCTAGAGCGCATTGAAAGGAGTAAAGTGCTCTGGGAAAGGTGGAGCGTGTTAGTGAGATTTGGAATGCTGCTTTGTAGGTACAGCTTTTAAAAGAGTGGCTAAGGTGGGCTTCACTGAGAAGGTGACATTTGAGAAACACTTGGAGGTGGTGACTGAGTGACCTATGTAGCTAAACGAAGGAAGCAACGTGGGAGCATGGCTGGCATATTCGAGAAAGAGAAAAGAGACCGGTTTTGTCAGCATAATGACAAGGGGAGGGTGGTAGGATATGTATGATATTAGAGATACTATAGGGATCTAGATCACAGAGGGCTTCGAGGCCATTGTAAGGATTCTGACTGAATCTGGGAAACTTCAGAGAATTTTGAGCAGAGAAATGACATGGTCTTAATTTTAGGAGTTCACTCATGTTGCTTGTTGAGAATATACCATAGCCAGGCAAGAGTGGAAGCTGAGAGTACAGTGGGATGGTTATTTTAATAATCTATGCAAGAGATGACAGTGGCTCAGACCAACGATGGTAGCAGAGAAATTGTTTAGAAGTGGTTAGATTCTGGCTATATTTTGACATTTAAATCAACAGGATTTCTTTTTTTTAAAGATTTTATTTATTTTATTTTTAGACAGAGGGGAAGGGGAGGAGAAAGAGAGAGAGAAACATTAATGTGTGGTTGCCTCTTGCATGCCCATACTGGGGACGTGGCCCACAAACTAGGCATGTGCCCTGGCTGGGAATTGAACCAGTGATGCTTTGGTTCACAGGCCAGTGCTCAATCCAATGAGCCGCACCAGCCAGAGCTCAAAAGGATTTCTTGATAGATCGGATGGAGATGCATGAGAGGGAGAGAAGAGACAAAGATCACACTCAGGCTTTTGGCCTGAGCCACCATCCAGATGGACTGACATCAACTGAGCTAAGAGTTAGGAGAGGTTTTCAGTGTGTGGAAGACAAAATGCAACAGAAGATTAAAGAGATGATTTTATTCAGTCTGTTGCAATAGGGAGAAAGTTTGTTAATGAGGACCATCTCAAAGAAAAAGAAAGGGGCCGTTGGAGGGAGGCAGGTAGGCAAGGAGCCATGAAGTCATCCTATGGGAGTCCTTGGGAAGGATGGAGAGAGCTCTTATCTGAGTCATTGAAGAAAGGCGAAGGTGAGTTATCTTGAATATTTGAGGGCAAGGTGGTGCTTTGTGGTTAGCGATTTCTTTGAACACAAAATAATAGGAGCAGAGGTCTCCTGTAAACCTAAATCTTGTCTGGGGAGAAAAACAAGAATTTGGTGTTGGACTTAATAGGTTTAGGTTTGGACTTATTTTTGTTAAACTTCCTAGTTAACATCCCTTTAACATTTCTTTGCCTGGCCCTGGATGGTGTGTCTAAGTGGACTGAGTGCCAGCCTGGAAACCGAAAGGTTGCTGGTTTGATTCCCTGTCAGGACACACGCCTGGGTTGCAGGCCAGGTCCCCAGTGTGGGCATGTGAGAGGCAAACAATTGATGTTTCTCTCACAGGTTTCCCTCTCTTTCTCTCTAAAATTAAATAAATGACATCTTTTAAAAAATGTTCCCTTGCCTAATATTAAGAGGTTTGCTGTCTCCAGCCCTGAATTCTCACATTGCTTGTAAAAATGAGATTTTAAGAATCAAATTCATTTATTTTCAGATGAAGTCTGGATTATTTTCTTTTTTCTTATACACATATTTTTAACAGCCTTCTTATTACTATACGATCTATTTTTATTAATACAGAGCCAGGTTTTCTTTCTTGTGACACTTTAGATAGTCCGTGTCTCGGTGATAGGGTTCGGGACTCATGAAAGACTGCTGGGTAAGTCATGGAGATGTCCAGTGAATTAAAAAAACCAAAACTTTCTTTAGTAAATTTGCCTAAAGCTACACAAAAGCCTTTTTTTGGATAAATATCCAGGGTCCGGCCTAGATAACACCTGTTTGAGTGTGGTTGGTAGGGTGTGAATGTCTCATACGAGATGGACCGCAATTTGAACATTTCACCTAAAATGTCATATGATGTGCTATTGTTATATTTCAGAATTACCTATGATTTTGTAATAAAAGATTTTGTAATAAAAAAGGGGTGTTATATGTGCTGGACTTCGTATATTAAAATATGTGAAATAGTGCATTTAATTTTAGTTTTACAGGTTATTTGTCTACATTTTTCCCAAATGTCCTACTAACATCTCTCAGAGTGCCTTACATTTTATATGCAAATTAGGACATCCAAAGTTTGATCAAAGCAGTCAGACAAGTAATAAAAAATGTAGGTCTTTTGGCGAAGAGGCTAGAAAACAGTAGACTGCAAATTATATGTGTGTAGAATACAAAAAAAGTGAGAATATATATGTTTTAGGTAGAAAAGAGCATCTTGAATTTAGAAATCTTAGAAGTTAAATTTAAGGCACAAAAGATAAAAAGAGAGAAAACTGTAGTTTTGCCCAAGAACAAAAGACACTACTTGTGAAATGGAATAAAATACTATAAACAAGTTCTGTTTGCAGGTTCGGGGAATCTGATTTAGACCATTCCCTTAATTTTTGGGAAAGGATGACTTGGTTTTAAAATAGTCCATAGTTGGGATCTATTTTAGTTTTACCAGTTTTGGCCTTTAGAAAATCATAAATGTAACTAAATTCCCTTAATGTAGGTGATGTAAATTGCATCATTATCTCATTTAATTTTTACTACAGTCCTACAGTACTAGATATCATTTTTTTCTGCATTGTGCACACGCAGAAATTTAGAAGGTGCAGTGCCATATTAAGTCATGCTTTATTTTTTTTTGAATGAACAGAAGAAAATGGAAGAAGTAGGGTTCAAACTCAAGTCTATGACTCTAAAGTGTCAACTATTACACCTAGTACTACTTTCCATTTTTGTATTAAACAGGAGTTCCATCATTTTTGTTTTGTCTTTTTACCCTCCTTTAACTTTTGCAGTAAAGGGATTTCTTTCTTAAACTTTAAAAAAAAAAAAATTTTTTTTTTACCATCCCCTTTTTCTAAACAACCCATTTTTTATAAGATTTTATTTATTTTTAGAGAGAGGGGAAGGGAGGGAGAAAGAGAGGGAGAGAAACAGCAATGTATGGTTGCCTCTCACATGGCCCTCACTGGGGACCTGGCCCGCAACCCAGGCATGTGCCCTGACAGGGAATCGAACCAGGACCCTTTGGTTCCCAGCTCGCACTCAATCCACTGAGCTACACCAGCCAGGGCTCTTTCTTAAATTTTTATTCATTCTTTTCTTCTGAGTGATATAATTTGTATCTCTTTTATTACATAATATTGCTGGAATGAACTTCATTTGGCACTAGTGAAAACATTAAAATGAAATTCGTTCAATTGTGTTAAATAACATTTAATGAAGAATAACGTGAATTATAGAATTTTAGTGTTAGTGACACATTATCGACACCTGCCATTTTTTTCTCATGCTCTTTGTTGTTCCGATCGCCTTAGTATTTCTCAGTACTTACTGTTTCTATGAGAATCACTTCACATTTTTCTGTTATTTGAATGAACTATTTTTTATTGTTTTAAACCCATTTTCCAATTTCTCAGGTTCATATTTTATTTTAATCTTAATTTTCAAAAACATTGTAATTCTCTGATGATTTATAAATTTTATTAGTATTAAAATCTTTACTCCAAGCTTTTAATAAAAATGTTGAATGATACTGGCTTAAGGGACTTGTGTAGAATTATAGGTAGCATTTTCTTCCAATCATTTCTTACATTTTTAATTTACTTTCTAGGCTTGTTTTCCCCCCAAAAATGGCATTTTTAAAGCAATGTTGCCTATCAATAATTTAACTCTAGTTTCTCCCATCTCTTGTCACAGAAGAAATTATACACACTTAGTATTGGCCTGATTAATAATAACTAGGTAGAGCTGCTTTGGTTACAGGTGCTTTCGGTCATTTTGCCTTCCCAGCTGCCAAAATCCTAATTGCCCCCAAGGGTTGTCTGCAATGGCTAATTCACTTTGAGAAAAAAAATAACACAGACAGTGCACCTGCAGTACTAATAATCTGTTAACTTCAGGAATGCGGTTCCAGCCGTGGATCCTGGAGCTGTTCAATACTGGGTAATGACTCAATAAAGAAGTTATGAAACTGGTTGCATAGACAATTGCTTGACAAATTGCATGAGAGGAAAAAAAAAAGACAATTCAAAATTTAGTATATCATGGAATTCACTGCCCAAATTTACCTTTCTAACATTTACCACAGGGAATCTGAATCTTGGTATATCCTTTGTTTTTTCCGCACTTCTTTGCATGGCACTCCATGCTAACTCACTGATTTTCTTAAATTGTCAAGACTGATGTAAAGCAAGATGTCAGTCAAATCCCGTTTTCCAATGTGAAACTTCTAGTTTCTGTTTGGGTTTCTGCCAAAATAGATTTATTATGAGTAAGTCCTCAAGTCAATTTTTCTCTTTTATTTTCTTAAAAATAACTCAATAAAATGGAGCTGGAAAGGAACTTTTTCTTTCTTTCTTTCTTTTTTTTTTGTTTTTTTTTTTGGTGGGAGGGAGTTATCCTTCAAAGGGTTTCTAATCAGGAGGGTTAAAAAAATAATCTGACATTTTAAATTGAGTAGAAAGAACTCTGTTATGTACCCTTTATTACTGTTCTTTGTTCTGAAAATAGGAGGTAATTGATAGAACACTGGAACTTTCCAATCACCGATCCTCCCATGTCTGATTTGACAAGTATTTGGTTTGCATCTTCATAGTATACTTTAGAGCTGTAAGAATCCATGCTATTTTGAGCTGAATTGTGCCACAGTTGTTTTAAGGTTTTTAAAAAAACTTTTGAATATATCATAACTTTATGAATTCTTAACTGATTCACATATAAGTGCTAAGATTTGTAGTTTTTTATATCTATATTATAGACAATCATATATTATTTTGTAGTTCCTGGACATCAACAAGAATTTTATTTATTGAGTAAACAAATATTTATACAAGGAAAATAGAAACTTTCTGGTTTAATATTTTAAATACACATAATGATACACATTAAAAAGAAATGAATAATGCCACATCAGAAATGTATAAAACCGAGGAAGTATAATATACCTGTCAACTTTTTGGTATGTAGATGAGCCCGAAGGAAAAATATTATTCAGAAAAATGCTTACCAAGAAACACTTGGTGCTGGAAGAGCAATTCACTTTATTTTTTCTTATTACTCAACTCTTGCCACTTTAGTAGCATATATTTTTATTAGTTTGCATTCCAGGGAAGGTAATAAATAAGAAAATATACAAGAAGGTAATTATAGATTGTAGTAGGTATCGGGAAGAACCTAAGTAGGCTTTTGTTCCAGAAAGGTACTGGTAGGGACTGAGTAGATAGGAAAGGCACCTCATCTGAGTAGAGACAGGAAAGTTGAAGCCTCACCCATGGAAGTCAAGGGAAAAGTACCACAGGCATAAGGAATAGAGGGTGAAGTCACTCTCACAAGCAAACCCTCAGTGATCAGAGAACACAAAGGGGCAATGGTGGCTGGAGAGGGTGAGAAGTGAGAGGAGCAAAGGATTCAAGTTGAGGTCAGCAATGGCGGCAGCACCAGATCACGAAGGAACTTGGTGAAAGACGTAGATTTCTTTCCAAATGCAAGTGACGGGCATGGCAGTGATAAAATCTGATTTACATTTTCAAAGATCGTTTTGGCTACCTAAACATTTCAAATTCCTATAACCATTTCTCACAGGAATGATTTGTGTTGGTTCCCTTGGTCCTAATCTCTCTAAACATGCTTTAGTTTTGCCACATTCTTCTCCAGGAGGGAGCCCAGTAAGGAAGGTGGTGTTTTGGGTATGATCTGATCATGAAATAAGGACCTCTCTACCTAGGTAGGCCTTCTTTAATGCAGATAAAGATTAAAGTTTCCTGCAAGGTTGGAAATCATATAAAGAAGCCTGTTAGAAACAAAAGTAAATATATTCTGTTTGAGGATTTACAGCAGTGGTTCTCAACCTTCTCTGCCCATTGGAATCACTTGGGAAGCTTTGAAAAAAATCTCCGGTGCCGAAACAACATCCCAGACCAGTAAAATCAAAATCTCCAGAGGTAGGCTTTTAAATATCCCCAGGTGGTTTCATTATGTACCCAAGGCTGAAAATCATGACAGAGCAGCAAACCCGTGCTTCTCAAACTTTAACATGCAGAGGAATCACCTGAGGATCTTGTTAAAATGCATATTCTGATTCCAAGGGTCTGAGGCAGGGCCCAAGAATCTGAATTTCTTCATAGCTTCCAGGTGATACCTCCGCTTCTGGGCTTCTGGTTTAAAAACCATAAGGTGGTGGCCCCCAAATTTGCATAGCATGTGCCAGAATTACTTGGAAATCTTGTTAAAACACAAGTTACTGGACCCCACCCTCAGAGATTCTGATTCACTAGATGTAGGGTGAGGCCTCAGACTGCATTTCTAACACATTCTCAGATTTTGCTAATGCTGCTGGTCCAGGGACTGCAATGGGAGAGGTCGGAGCAGAGGTCCCTGGAAAACGGGAATACCACCCCCAAATCCTGCAAAAGGCAGAGGGTAGGTAAGAATGCCCACAGATAGAGCAGCCGTAGCCTTTGAGGCACATTGCATAATAAAGACAGATAAAACAGTCCTTGCTTTCCTGAAGGGAGGGGCTGCAGAAGAAAGCTGCTGCCCGGGGCAAATTGTAAATGAGGCTGTGAAAATGTGCACCAGCAGAATGACTTGTGACATAGCCAGTGTGGGAGAGAGATCATATGGTGCCTGGGTGAGCTGCAGTATTGAATGCCCACCCTAAATGCCTGTGCATTACTAGGAAACACTTTCCCTGACCAAAGATGGCAGCCAAAAGGGAGTCAAAGACACTGAGGAGCTGACAAAAATGGCAGACACTGAAGCACCACAGAAAGAGCCAGATATTCAGTTGTGCAGGAATTTCTGAGCAAAGCCTTTAAATGGCAGCATGCCAAGAAACACAAGGTCTGTGGGTCCCTTGGAAAAACTCTCAGTGCCCCTCCTGCACAGAAGATGGCAGCAGAGCTGGGGACTCAGGGGGCAACCTGCCTGGCCAAGCATACAGACACACTGGTGAGCTGATGGCTGGAATCAAGGCAGCTCTGGGGGAGAGACACTGACACTGTGAGAAGGACTCAGGCGGGTGCACACAGACTCAAGAGAGATGCTCAGCTTAGAGCTCAACAGAGACCGGGAATGCCGAGCTGCAGACTTCTGTGTCTCTGAAGGATGGTACTTTTGTTTTTTGACACTTGACACCTCTTTGTCCTGTTGTTTTTTTAAAAGATTTTATTTATTTATTTTTAGAGAGGGGAAGGGAGGAAGAGAGGGAGAGAAATATCAACGTGTGGTTGCCTCTCATGTGCCCCCTACTGGGGACCTGGCCCACCACCCAGGCATGTGACCTGACTGGAAATCTAACCAGTGACCCTCTGGCCTGAAGGGCAGCCCTCCACTCAATCCACTAAGCCACACAAGCTAGGGCTGAAGGACGGTACTTTTGAGTGGCATATTCTGAAACTGGTCTGGCTTGACAGAGGGAGGCAGAGCTGCTCATTTTGGGGTATCTCTAAAGGCAAGCTCTCTCTCTCTCTCTCTTGCTTGTGTGCTTGGTGCAGAGAAGTCATTCTCTTGCTTTGGAGCTTGGTGCAAGCCCTCTCTCAGGGCTTTTAGCATTTGGACATTCTGGGCCACTGGCTCTGCTGCCTGCACAGACAGGAGCACTCGCAGGACCAGGAAATGCGGGTCCCACCAGGGCCTTAGACCCTGTGTGGGTGGTAGTCTACTCCTGGAGGCAAGATTCCACACAGGGATGTGTGCCTCCCTGGGCTCCAGCCTCTGGGACACTGCGATCCAGTGTAGTATGGTACGTGATTTCTGGCCTGCTGCATAGAGCCTGAGAGCAGTGCAGGCCCAATCCTGAGGGAGAAAACTGCTGCGAGAAGATGGTGACTCTGAAACCCACAAGTGCACGTTCCGGAGGATGGGGATCTGTTTGTGTGACCAGCTTAAGGACAGATAAGGAAATGGGAATTTCTGAGCATGATTTTGGCTTGTAGTCTTTTGAGGAGCAAGGGAAATTCTGGGTCTTGTGGGAAAGAAGAGCTCAGAGCAAGAGGCTCTCAAGCCCCACCTCCACCTCTAAGGTTGGAACCCTGTTAATAAAAACCTGTTTCCTTCAACACAAATTATTGTGAATCACATGGATTAAAGGTGCCAAGTAGCAAAAACCCAGTTTGCATGGGTACAGAACCACACTTTGAGATCCACTGCATTTTCCAAAGATGAGGAAACATATAAACTGTAGGTTCTGATGTTTGGAGTACAGACTTCCTAGTTTTGATTTTCATTACCTAGAAAACATTTTATCTCTTTCCATTCTCCCTTGAATTTCATCTAGGAACACCATTATGTATAGTCTCCACAGGAGAATACTATTTTGAATTATCTCTTTCTCACAGAATGAGCACAGAATGTCCTCATTTTCATGAGGACAGGGACGTCATTGGATTTACTCATAACCATAGTCCCAGTGTCTAGAGTAGTGCCCAACACAAAGTAAGGAGTAAATGATGATTTATTGAATGAGTAAAAAATGAAGGAAAAGAGAAAATTTTGGGTACCATGATAGTTATTTTTAAATATTTAGAGAATCGTAATTAGAAAGGAGTTTGGATTTGAATGGCCTCAAGGGCTATCAGTAAACCAAAAGAGGAACTTTGTAAGGGGACAAATAGATAAGAATTTCACAAAATTAAAAGGAGTCATAAACAGAGGAAGAAACAAGTTGTCATAAGTGGATAGGTACAAGATTGGGCAGGATGGCATTTGACACAGTTGTCACTGAGGTGCCTTGAGCATTTGGAAGGTGTTCAGTTTCAATGTCTTATTCAATCTCATGTCTCTAAAAGAATAAAAATGAAGGAGGGCTGCCAAGGACAGGTGCATTGTCAATAATGAGAAGAAAGAGCAGACAGCCCTACAGCAATGGGGAAGGGCAGAAAATCTCAAAAGTTAGGTACAAGACCTGAAAAGGACAATAGTAGAGCCTGCTGTGTGTGTGTGTGTGTGTGTGTGTGTGTGTGTGTGTGTGAGCGCTACAGAAAGCAGCTCCATGCTCATCAGTAGGTCTTAAGATCATCACTGTATCATTGCATAATACCATAATTAATATTCTCATAGTAATATTTGTATTTTTCATTCTTAAAAGTGTAACATGTTCATTGCCATTTTTACTTTGTAAAAATATTGTAAATACATATTTATCTATACTATTTTAATGGTTTGGGGTGTGCTTTCTATATATAATCATTTATGTAATCAATTTTATATGAATATCCTTATAGTAAAATTTTTATGAACCTTTATGATTATGCAATAAAGATACATTCCCAGTAATGAAAATATTAGTTGAAGGGTCATTCAAGTATTTCAGGTTTTAATAATTATTATTTATAATGATAAACTTGAGTCATTAATAATTATTGTTTAAAGAGTCAGGTAAGTAAGTGATTTATTTTGGAAAGAATTTCATTGAAGATACTTAAAAGTATATATAAAATTATGACATCAACTTTCAAAAAAAAGCCAGTCCTTCAGAAGTATCCATTTACCAAGTTCCCATGATCAAGATGCCACACTCTTTGTCTAAATATATGTACCTGGATTCATAGTGCTTGAATAGAAATGTGGTTACTACTATAGATACTCTACATATAATCTCATTGGCCTTATTGGCACTGTCCACTCCATCAGTGGACATGCACTGTGATAATTAAGCTTAAGTGTTTTCTAGTGATGAAAAGTGATTAGTGGGCTAAGATATTTCACTCATTGACCCATACAGTATCCATGTATTGAACAGATGTTTCAACTTCCGCTTTTTGATATTTAGACTAATTCCTGAGGTTTCCAGTCATATATTTCATCAGAAGAGTTCAGTGGAAATTTCATAGGAAAGCCTGGGACCTTAAGTAATTAGAGAGAGAATTGTACCAACTAAATACTAATTTCTGTAAGGTGGATCTCCCTCCCCTGGGATAGTCAGCTGCTTCTTCTTTGCTGTTGTTGCATGCTGTGAGTCATTAAATTGTTTATCAATGAGCTCAAGGCTTATGGCTAATTTGGACAATTATTTACTGGAATGGTTGACCGAGGCCCTAACAGAGAACTAGAATCTGGCTTGTCAACATGCTCACGGCAGTTCAGTCATGGTTTACTATTGCCACCACGTCATGGTGTTAGAACTCCGGAGGAGGGTTTCTTAACCAGCTGAGAACATGGTCTGCGCTTTTTTTCTGGGTCATGATGAGGTCATCAGTGGCCTCTCTTAGTCCTCAAATCTTCTAGGTTACATTTAATTATCGGTGTTCTTTATCTACCTAGACCTTTCCCAAAATTTGTTTTTACTTTATGTTATCTAAATTTGGCCTTTTTTTTCTCCCCAAAGCTGTAGTCCTCTATCACATTCTCATTACCTCCCACTTGAAATATCAACTTACACAATGTTTATTGGGAATGGAGTTGAAAAAAATAAATGATCATTGAAGGCTTTCTGTAACTAGACATCACATAGACATGTATTAAACATTTTAAATTTTCGCCACGGCCATGACAGTTGTCATTACTGTCTTACATGTGGGAACGCTGAGGTGCTGAGACGTTCTGTGCTGTAGACAGGTAGCTAGTGTGAACCTGGCTGTGCTTGCTTTACAGTTCTCTCCACAGCGCCATACACACTGCCTTTATAATTGGTGTGGGTACCTACTACGTTCCAGAAATTAAATTGAGTATGCTCTGTGGACATGAAATTAATAATTCCTTTCCCTGGAGAGCTCGTATTTCAGGAAGGAAATAGGCCTACGAAGAAATAAGACAATTCTGGAGCACAAGTACATTTGGAAAGGAGTAGAATGAAAAGACTTACAGAAAATAAGGAGGGTGGTTGCGTTAGATAGGATAGGTAGTAAACTCAGGCAAGGAAGAGTAGGGGCGCGTCTCACCCACTATTCAGCAGTCCTGAGCCCAGTCTGATAAGGTTGCGGGGGTGTTCCGAACATCACAAATAAAGACAGCGCTGAAGAGGAAGGGAGTCCTTGAAACTCTGTGTATTGGGAAAGGGAGCCTCTGTAGCAATTTCTAGGACAAAAAAAGCATTTACTAGCTGAGAAAGAAAGCCTTTGTAGCTGTACATTATTCCCAGGGTTTAGAAGGGGGAGAAGGAGGGGTAACTAGAAGCTAAGTAAAGTGTATAACCCCTGAGCTCAAAGTGGGTGCACTCAGATTAACTGAGTGCCCACTTGGAGCCTCACCTCAAGTATATAGAGCAAACTTGCTAACAAACTTACTAACTTTATTTCCTCTATAGGTCAGGCATTTAGACTAGCTGGGTGGCTGCCTGTAGTTTCCTGCTTGTGTGTTTCATGAACTTGCTATCTCATTTCCACTGTAATATTGCCTCTTGATTGACTTCGTCTCTTGCAAGCAAGACAAGAACCGAGGACAGGGGGGAGCCCCTTGACTTGGGTCTCCCTGGTAACAATTGTGAGGACCAGAAATCATTCATGGAAGAGTGAAGAAAACGGGAAGTGGTTTATCAGTGAGACCCTGCAAGAGCGGAGAAAACTAAGCACCGTGTGACACGGAGAAGAAAAAAAATCCTATGATTCCTTTTCTTTGCTGAGAGTTGTGTTTTAAAATAACACTGAAAGGCAGATGTAGGGTTGGGCTGGTTATAGGAACTCAATCTATACCATTTGGAGTGGGGGTTTCCCTTCCAATCTCTCATCTCTACATTGTCTTGGTCGATTTTGACCCCAGGAGGGCTCTCCCCCCACGATCAGCAGAAGCTGTTAATGTTTTCGTGGTCTGATTGTCAAACCCTATGCAAGAGATTGAGAACGTTTGTCCATAGATTCCTAAAACTATCTTTCTCTAATGGGGTCAGGAGTCCGTCATTGAAACAATCAACAGCCCAGGGCTGATTGGCTTAGGTCTATTTCACATAAGCCCTGAGCTATCTGTGGAGGCTGGCCTGGGCCCACTGTGCTGCAAGGGTGGAAGAGCTGGCACAAGGGTAACTATTACCAGGAGAAACATGAGTGGGTGCTGGGTGATGAAAACAACCATTCATGAGTCTGTTTGTCCTCCATCCATGTGGTTTCTCTAGTGTTCCCTTTTCATTTCAGATCCAGGTAAATGCATCAGTGCCTTCTTAATTCAATCCCATTCAACAATAAAGTACTGAGTACTTGTTTTATACCTGGACCTGCATTAGTCCCTGGAGGAACAGCACTGAAAAAAGACATGTATCCTACTTTGAAAAAGCTCATAGTAAAAAAACAAAACAAATCAAAACAAAAAACCCAACAACAAAAAACCCACAACCATTTACAGTTCCTTTTCTATAAAGAACGAACTTATATTTTCTTGTAATTTACTGACATAAAACATTTGGCCTTCCAGTACTGCCTGCTGTAGGTGGCAGGCCTGTAGAAGATAGGAACCTAATCTATCGAACTTGTTTTGTACAAGCTCTCAGCTCTTCAGACAACTGCTTTTCGGTGAAGAGTCTTCCAACTGACATTTCCAAGGGCTAAAAGGATACTGAAAATTCATGAATTTATCTGTTCAGCTACTGTCACATACATTGGTGACAGATCAAAGTAATGGAAAAGAACTCTACAAATGTTGTGAACTGCATTACTATTTAATTACGTCTGTTGTTAAAGCACCAAAGTACCTAATTTTTCTTTAATCGGTCATATAAAGTGTCAGATTTTACATATTTCTCTGATGCAGCTCATTTTGTCTTCAAATTTACAAAAAAAGCTCCCACCAGTGCAAGTGCCTTGTGGCATGACCTCCTGACAAAATCCAATCAAAATGTATTTTTTATAAAAAGAGATTTCAGGAGATATTTTAGAGCCAAGGATTATGTCTGTTTAAACATTGGTAACCTGTTCATTCATGACATAGTCGAAAGTGTTATTTGTTGTTTACTCTGTGAGGTAAATAACACAAACTTCCAAAGAAAATACATATTTTTGTTTACATCTTTATTATTTGTAGCTCCTTGGATCCAGATCTTTGTAATTAGTTCTTTCTTTTCTTCTTTCCAATGTCTGTCATGACTTTGATAGTTCCTTCTCGTGCCTTGCAATTCATTTATTTCCTTCTGTGTTGGCCTCTGTACCTGATGATACCTGCATCTTTTGTGGTGGACATTTCTATTTGTTCCTCTTTCTTTTTCTCTCATTTTGTGTCTGTTAGTCTTATATGCATAAATATACATAGATATATGCATTATTAAGCTTTATCTGGTTAGAACTAAAACATTGCATTTAGTAAGACAAGGGTGAATATCATTATTTCCCAAAGAGGGAGAAGAATTTAACTGTTTGATGTGAGGTCCCATAATTAGTTCCCCAGGTGGCAGTGGAAACAAGTTCTTCTTGGTATATATTTCTAATAAGGTAATTAAAAGATTTTGCTTTTTATGCTTATGGCCATGCTATTAGGTATATATAGCTTCATGCATATTAATTATTCTTAATAAATTCTTCCTTTTGTTATTATATAGGTTTCTTCATTATCTTGGTTAAAGACTTTTGATCTTATTTTGCCTGATACTAGTTCTGTTACTCAAACTTTTTACAAGACTAGTATTCTGATACTAGTATACAAGATTAGTATCTCTGTTTTTCTGCCTTTATTTTCAATTTTTCACTTTGGCTTTGTTTTAATTAGGTTTTTTGAAAGCAGAGAAAAGGTTGAAATTAAATAAAAGCAGTTGATAGTTGCTATAATTTGAGCTATTGAAATTTTTTGGTGGCTATTCATATGTTTGGGCTTATTTCTTCTCTCTTACTTTGTACTTTGTGGTATTGCTCTTTCTCTCTTCACCTTCCTTGCTTTCTTTAAATTAATACAATTTCCTTTATTCTGTTATTTGCAGTATGGAGTTCATGAGTACAGGGTGAGGCAAATGTAGGTTTATAGTTTTGAGTACACAAAAAAGTTTATTCTTATATTATTTATTATTCTTTTTTCTTTTAAAGATTTTATTTATATTATTTTTAGGCAGAAGGGAAGGGAAAGTGAAAGAGAGGGTGAGCAACATCAATGTGTGGTTGCCTCCTATGTGGCCCCCACTGGGGCCCTGGCCTGCAACCCAGGCATGTGCCCTGGCTGGGAATCAAACCAGCTCCTCTTTGGTTCGCAGGCCTTCACTCAATCCACTGAGCTACACCAGCCAGGGCTTATTTATTATTCTTATTGTATTATTTTCTACTCAAACAACTATAAACCTACTTTTGCCTACCCTGTATTTACATGTGAGGTGGGATATCAAGGGCAGGAAGAGATGGTATTTGTGAGGTAGAGATGTTATAATTTTGGGTTAAGATGATAGACTATGGAGTCGTGTGGGCCATAGTTCTGGAGGCACAGTGCACTAGCTCTGTGAAGCTGAAAGGGCATTAAAGCTCTCTAAGTCTCATAAAACTTATCAACAGGTGGTAACAATATTCCTATTTTAGGGGAAATTTTAATTTCTGTTTAGAAAAAGACCACTTGGTATAGAATAGATGATAAAAACCTTAAGGTATGAATATCATATTGCTCCAGGGAAAAATAATGCAATAGTAAGTTTCTCTGTAGGAAAAAAAAATACACTTTTGGGGGGGCTTCTGTATGGAGCATGGTGATGTGAGGCCAATACAGCGTGAAGGAGGACTCAGCATTGAACGTTCTTCAGTGCTGGTGTGCCTGAAGGACGCAAAGAATACAATGCATAATCTTCACTGTAAAGTAGCTTATTTTCTTGAACTATGATTCTGTCCTGATTCCACAGCCCCAAACCCCAGTCCATATCACTAAACTTGTTGATGGCTTATATGAGATTTTTGTGTATTGATTATCATTTTTTAATGGAAATGGGATGGTGAGTAATCCATAGACTGAATGAAGTCATCAGAACTGGTAGAATCAGCAGAAGTGAGGAAGAAAATGTACAATCCTTGGGTATTTGTAGAAGTCCCAAGCAGGGATTCCGATTTCTAAAGGATTTGAGCCTATTATATTAATTTGGGGATGCCAAGTTAACAAGTGGTTACAAAAATGAGGTAGGGATGGAAGATAAAGAAAGCAAAGCTCTTGCTTAAGTGGGAAGAGGAAAAGATCCACCTTAGGCAACACTTGTTCCTGAACTGAAATAAGAAAGCAGAATATCTCCTTATTAGACCTCAGCTGGGGTGTAGCCATTGGATGATTCAAATTTTTTGCTGCTCTTTTCATGTCTGTGAACGACTGTGAGAGGGCAGCAAATCTTAACTTGGTGGGTTACAACACTTTTCACGTGTAGGTGAATTTTTAAGTACAGAATCCATGAATAAGGAGGACTGATTGCATCAATATGTGCCTAAGACTTGGCAGCCACAGAAAAATCTTCAGTTCTATTTCTAATATTATAAATGAAAAGACAAAATAAAATATGCTCTTTAACTACATATGTCTATTTAAAACACGGTTAAAGAAAATAAGACTAGCAATTCTGTGCTTTTAGAGGTTTTGCTGTGTGCAAAATGTGTGTCTACTTCAGAAAGCCGATGTAATAAGTTTCAAAAAATGTAAAGCTCAGTAGTTAACTGCCCTATAAGTTCTTTGTAACTGAGTAAAAATTGTAGAAAAATTTGGAGTAATTTGATCTATTAAAATCAATTTCACTCTATATTCCCCAAAGTCCCAATTGCTTTTTAAATTTGAGCACTTAAAAACATTTATAGACTACAGTAACTACTAACAGAGTACATAAAACTTTGCAATTACTAAAGATTCCTCTTTTGTACCCTCAATTTCAGCGTAAGTCAAACAGGTATCTAACTCAACAATTCTGACAACACTGACTGGATCAAAAATATAACATTCACATTAAAAAAACAGTTTAAAGACATTAGTGGTAAAAAATATAATATTAAGTATCTAACTTCAGAGTAAGAATCACATTTTTAAAACTCTGGCAACCTGAGTCTATCAACTATTCTGGCCACTGTCTCTCCTTTACTTTTATTATTCTTGGGCAACCAAGATTCATCCAATACAAAAATTGCATACAGCATCAGGAAACACTCTTATTTTTTAGAAGCATTTATATATAGTATCATTAGGGTTAGATCCCTTTTTATACAGTGTCAGCATAAAAATAAGACTGTTCAGCACAAGACAGTTGAATTGTGACTGCCTTTTAAGAGTTAGAAATGAAGCTCCTCGGTCCTGCCACATGGGCAGCTGTCTGAGTGTGGTAGTAAATAGAAGGACTTTTAATCTGACTAAAGCTTTAAAATGCTCAGAATTATAGGCACCTAATTAGTGATCGGAACTTCTCTACCAGGGATGTGGAAGGAAAGGGGTACTAGCTCACCTTGTAGGGTTCATGCCTTCTTTTTTTAATGGAGCCATAATCTCTTGCTTGGTCTTCCTTTTCTCCAAGGAATAGATGTCTTTAAATTTATACTTCCAGGGTTAGAAAAGTACTCTGTGATATAATATAGATAATAGAGCTACATTAACTGGACCATTTGGGAGCTTGATTTTACAAATGTGGCCTCATTAGCATCATGCTTGACTTAAAGTAAATGTGGCACCTGATACTCTTGTCTGCACGTGCTTGAAAGTGTAAGCAGTAAATATTTGTTGACATGAATTGAAGTGAATACAATATATGGATGAAAACAAAACAATCTCTTTGGAAACACTTCAGTCTGAAGTCAAAATGGTAAGCAGACCTGCCATTGCAGCATCAAACCAGTGGCTAGAGAGTGTTCAAAAATGTGTTACAATGCTGCAGGGTTAACCGATAAACTGGGGTCAATGTGAGCAATGCAACACCTGTGGATGATGATGTAAGAGAAGCCAAAACAAACCTGTATAATGACAGGGTGCTCTGCGTTAAGAGAGCAGTGGACCTGTCCCTGAGGCAGCGGGTTTTGCCTAGGGAGCAGTGGACAAAAAATATGAGGAGAATAAAACTACCTTGAACCATATCTGAAAGAGGCTATTCCAGAAAGCAAAGAATGGGCAAAGAAATAATCACATAATCAAAATCTGTGGATTTGGCTGTCCTCACTATTTTAATGATGTTGGTAAAACCTGAAATGTACAGTTTAAAACCATCTAGGCTACAAATATATTACTTTAGATAAATGTCCATTATTTTTAAAGAAAACCTATGTTTTTATTTACTTACCATTATTTGGAGTATTAGATACTAGACTGGGTGACCAATGAAGCATTATTTATATCTGCAGGTAAGATACTAATGTATTTAGTACTTTTGACCTGTCGGGAGGCATGATTGCACACAACAGAATCTTTAGAAGCTCCTTTCAGTAATGTGACTATAACATCTCATTTTATAGATGGAGATCTATATCTATATCTCTCTATATACCTATTTACATGTAGACATATATAGATGTGTCTATATATCTCTCTATAATCAGATATATCTATATCTACAAGAAGTGTTTGATTAGAAATGAAAATAGATATAAAATAAGCAAGAACACAAATGATTAACTCCTTTACCTTATTATTTACCTAACTTCTTTGTTTCTAGCCCAGGACGTGGCTTTTTGTTTATTTTTAAGACTTCTGGTTGGCAATTGTCAAACTACCTGGACCGAGGGCCACAGGGACTATTAACAAATACTAAAATACATGGTTCGACTTGGTTAGAAATTGCTTGGAACATTAATCACACTTATATCATTTGACTAAATTGTCTACTTTCCTGTTTTATTTCAATCTCCATTTGGTTGTCAATAAAGAGAAAGTATCCTGCAGTGCAGTTTATTTTCTACTTGCCTGACTTCTCTTAATGCATTCTGCTTTGTCTTCAAAAGATAAGTGCAGAAATTTGCAGTGATTTAAAGAAATAGAGAAACTTCCAGGCCAGAGTCTATACTTCCCCTATGTGACCTAGAAAGAGGGCAAAAGCATTAACGCAGGATTCGATTTTCTAACAGAAGCACTGGGCTTATCGAAGCAGACATTTACTCATGGTAGGCATCACTAATGCCTCAGGACCCTCACACACAAATGGCAAGAATAGTTTAACTTCCCTACTTGCAATCAGATATGATACCGTTCCTGTTCATGCTCAGCACTGACTTACTGTTTCTTGCTCTGGAAAACTAGTCAATGGTACCAGTAAATGTAGCTGTGGAGTGGTCCAGGTGGTGATTGGCATCTTTGGAAAGAATGAAGCAATGAGACATTTTGAGAAGGCACACAGGTTTGTGTCCAATAAGCTGGGCTGTCAAAGTCTTCCTCAGGGTCTTCTCCTTTCTAGCCAGCTAGAAGAAGAGAGAACACAGAGAAGAGTATTTGGGAGGTTTTAATGAAATAGGTCTCCAAGACGAACATCACTTCTGCTCACATTCCATTGACTAGAACTCAGCCACCCGGCCACATTTAACTGGCGGGAGGCTGGGAACTGTAGTCTCACAGTGTACCTAGAAAGGAGAGGTGTGGGTTTTGAGGGAAACCTGACATATCTGATATATATTTAAGGAAGTGAGGTCTAGAGAAATTGAATGCCTTGCTAAAAGCCATCACAGTTTAGAGTCCAACTTCTCCCTACAATGATGTGCTTCCTCCTTTTTGCCTCCCAAGCTATCTGCAAGTCTGTGGGTATGAGTGTTCATACTCTGTTTCAATCATAAGGGCTGACCTTTTTATTTGGTTTTAAAAGGAAAGTATGGCCCTGATTGGTGTGGTTCAGGTCACTGGAACATCATCCTGTTGTAGACCAAAAGGTTACAGATTCAATTCCCAGTCAGGGCACACACCCAGGTTGACGGTTCAATCTCCAGTTGGGGTGCATACAAGAAGGCAACCAATGGATGTTTTTCTCTCACATCGATGTTTCTCTCTCTCTCTCTCTCTCCCTCCCACTCTCTCTCTAAAAGCAATAAAAAAAAATGTCTTTGGTGAGGATAAAGAAAAAAAAGAAAGTGTGGCATTTAGAAGATACATTTAATAGACCTGACTGTATCTTACTTCATTTGGTATTTTAAAAGAAAATCTGGAATAATGGGAGAAGGTTCAATTTATACAACTTTAAAATTGAAGTTAGCAATAATTGGCTGTTTAACTAACAAAGATAGAGAACTTCCTGCTTGACATTTCAGTGAACCGTTAACCAAAGCACTCAAATTATGCCCCCTCTGTCATAACAAAATGTAGGTAGATGCTATATTTTTCCCAGTCTTTCAAGAAAAGCAAGTTTAGCAAATGTGAGGTAAACCAACACAAAATATGCAGCCACAGACAAATATAAACAAAGTATTTCAAATATTATAAAACATAAAGTAAATGAGACTTTTTCTAATAGCTCAGAACATTGGCTAAACCTCAGAGTTGAGCTCAATGGACAAGTACTTCATGACCTAATGTGCTAGATACATCTTTGTAGCAGGCGCTTAGCAGACAATCATGTAGATCTGTGAACATCAGTTAACTCTAGTCTGCATTAGAGGGGCTGGAGATTTGTGAAGTGGATTCTTTGAAGAGAATTTTTAGGAGTAGAGAACACTATGGCATTTCTTTTCTTCTTATTCATGGGAAAGAAAAGGGAGGCTAGAGGAAGGTTGCTTATTCCCTTTTCCTCAAGCCAGGTGAGAGGGTACTCAAGAGAACCTCTAGAAAATTAAAAGCTATTTGCAACATGAAGAAACCTGTGGTCACCTCTTGTGTGGAAAACTCTGCAGGCAGGAATCAGACGGGTGTGTTTCCTTTGCTGATGAGGCAAGGACTGAGCCAGCAGTTGATTAAGCTGTCCTTTGTTAATTCGGTGTGAGTCAAACGTTTATGGATCATTCTGCAGGCCAGCTGGGCACATGGAGAAGAAAGCTAGGCTTCAGTTTTCTCAGGATCCAACCCCATGTTACTGAGTGTTGGGGCAAGAGAAACCCAGCAGAAGGTCTTGTGTCAGGGAAGTGTACTGGGCCGTGGGATATACAGAGAGCCCTACAATGTACCCCAGGGAGACTGTAGGCATCAGATGGCTTTCCCATCCCCTTGGAGATGTCCTTGTGTTCCAGACCCTGTTCCACCAGGCCTTCATTCCCATAGCCCTCATCTGTCTTTCTCTTCCCAGTTGTCCTCTGTTTTCTTTCCTTTGTTTCTGGAGGTAGAAGAAGTAAAAATTTAGGAATTCTTCCAGATCATTCAGGTGCTATTTAAGTGCAACAAAGCAGATGATCTTCACATAAGGTTTTCTAATATCCTTTTACCAGGTTGGTTAAACTTTAAGAGTGTTTTCATTTCTGCCCTTGCTTGTTCAATTTTGCTAAGCATTTGCAGTGAGTACAATTATTTTTGCAAAGTCTCTACTGAGTTTCTCTTCCTTCCTTTTAAGTGAGACACAGAAACAAATTGGTGATTTAGGGAGGGTGTTTTTTTTTTTTATGTTATGATCCCTCCATTGTGGGGTAAAGGATTTCCAATCTAGGGAAATGCACATCCTCTGCCCTGTTATCTTGCTCTCCTCGTCACCAGACCACGTCCTTCAGACTGGAGGGTATCAATGAGGTCCTTTACACAGTCATACGTCATTACTTGTCAAACCTTGTATTCATCACCTTTTTGTTATTAAATCATTTTTTATTGTTATTCTATTACACTTGTCCCAACTTTTTCCCCTTTGCTCTCCTCCGCCCATCCCACCCCATGCTCCCAAGTCAATTCCCACACTGTTGTCCATGTCCATGGGTCATTCATGCATGTACTTTGTCTAGTCCCTTCCCCTTCTTTCCACCATTATCCCTCTTCTCCCTCCCCTCTGGTAACTTTTAGTCTTTTCCAAGTTCCCATGCTTGAGAAAAAAAGTCTCAGCACTCGGTGCTTTCTCGGGATTCGCTGCACTTGCTAGAACATGTATGAGTCACGTCACCCCACAAGAGAAAATGCTTCATTATTTGGTACTCACCAGTTTTGACACTCATCACTAGCTCTGGAACAAATTAAGGAGGAGTACCAATGTACCATCGTGTATTTGTGACTTCCTTCTTTTTAGTGCTGCTTGAGGGAGTAGAAAAAAGGAAATAAATCACTCTCAGGATTCTTTACTTTCTTAAATATAATAGAGGATCATCATTAACATAGACATTTTTAGATTCACAATAGCACTTGCAAACAATTGACCCACATTCAATTTGGGAAAAAGGCAAACTAAATCCAATTAAAAATTCAATCCTTTTTTTCCCTTTTAAGATTAATAGGTGTGAATAGAACTGTTTAACGTTGAAATGATTTAAACTAATGAATTAAAATTGCCACTCGACATAACATAGTGAAGACTTTTTACATAATTAAAATGTTCTTTTCAGGAAAGACAATTTGTACATTTGTACATTAAAAATAAAGAGGACTTTAACTGAGCTCTGGTGAATACACTAGCTGAAAGACAAACTAAAAACCTTTCCTTCTATTTGAAATGTTCTCTTTGGTAAGGAAAATCAAGTGTTTGAGATTTTCTCTGTCTTCGGTTCTTTTAATAATGTATCATGAAAAAATATGGAAATTGTATTCTACAGAAGTTCTCTGTATGACTTGAAAATAAAAAATAATTATTTACGTGCCTTTTGAAGAAGAATACTAGGAAGATGTTTGAGAAGAATCAGTTTCATCTGACTGTTAAACTCTGTACTTCCATGGACACATAGAACAGAGCTGCATCTGGAGGCACCACTCACACCACAGTCTATATGACTGTGGTGTCACGGAGTTGTGTGGTGTCCACCGTCCATGTGACTGTGGTGTCACGGAGTTGTGTGGTGTGGCCTGCAGCCTGAGTCACGTGGCTGTATGTGGATGCCCTACCGAGAATCTCTTTCATATTACCTTTACACCACTACTACTGACAGTTATAATAATAGGATAATTCTTCTCATGTCCAGTAAATTTTAGCTTATCATCACTGACGTATAAATTAGGTATGAAAGCTCAAAAGGACTGCACCTCAGAGTCTGCAGGGAAAGCTGTAGGAGGAGCTGGTTGGTTTGTAAAAATAACTCGGGAGGCAAAGGATATGTGTGGGCCTGGCAGGAGAAGAAACAATACTACCTGTGCCAAAATAATGACAGCTGGCATTCCGGGGGGCGGGGGGGTTGCCATGGATGAGAGTACTCGGAATTGGGCAACTTCAATATTTTCAATTATGGGTGGCAGCTGGTCAGTTGCGGATCGGTCTTGACCAGATCCTCAACAGATATACATTGTTCACCATTACTGTTAGTTCTGCTTCCCCCCATACCCTTCTCCCTCCACGATCCTGATATTTTATATTGAAACATGGACAAGAATAAAGGAAGTTACCTGTAGTTGGCCAGACTGGTTTTCCTATTTAGCTTTCATGTTGGTATAAGGATGAGGAAAGGAAAAATTACACAGACTTGTATTGATATTTGTGAAATGGGGGTGTTGTAAATTCAAAATGTAAAATATCAACCTTAAATAAACAACTTAAGATTTAATATAATATACTGTTTTCCACTTGCAAAATGTCCAAGCCAAGCAGACTTTGGTTTATGAAAATGTTATTTGTCTTGTTTTTCTTTGTGCCTCAGACTAAGTTTCCCTGCTTAGGGTTTAGTTTTTTAAAGTCTTTGCTACTTGAATCTCTTCAGTAATGTCAGTTCTAATGGTTTCTCTCCTCCTATGCAATGTTCCTTCAAAGCTTCCTGAAAAGATGAATTGGGAATGTAGGTATAATTTCACTTTTCAGGAATAATGGACTTGTATTACTATTGCCATTTTTAGCTATATTTCTTCATATGAAAGTATTATACAAAAACCCTTTTTATTTTTGCTGAAAATACATGCAAGATGGGGCTTTTAGTTACCATAGATTTGAACAGTGTAAAGATGAAGTATGTCTTCTGAGTTGCTTTTACAGAGGAGATGACGCATTTTTATTTTTTTTTAAGATTTTATTTATTTATTTTTAGAGAGAGGAGAAGGGTGGGAGACAGAGAGGGAGAGAAACAGCAATGTATGGTTGCCTCTCACATGGCCCTCAAAGGGGACCCGGCCCGCAACCCAGGCATGTGCCCTGACTGGGAATCGAACCGGGATCATCTGGTTCCCAGCCCGCACTCAATCCACTGAGCTACACCAGCCAGGGCAGATGACGCATTTTTAAACATTTTAAAAATATTTATTTACTTTTAGAGAAAGGGAAAGGGAGGGGAATGAGAAAAAGAGAAACATCGATGTGAGAGAGAAACATGGATCAGTTGCCTCTTGCATGTGCCCCAACGGGGTCTGAACCCACAATCCAGGCATGTGCCCTGACTGGGAGTCACACCCGTGACCCTTCATTTTGTGGGACGATGTCCAACCAACTGAGCCACAATGGTTAGTGTGAGATGATGCATTTTTATGGGACAACTCACCTTTATTCTCTAGTCATAATTCTCTGTTTGTGTTTGTAAGACAGATGGGTCCATGCAAGTCTAGAATTCCTGGTATTATTCTCCGAACCATTTCTTTCGACAGGCTATCTCAACTGCCTTTGGCCTGACTACTTTCAGAATTTCGAATTTCATCTAATTGCCATTGTAGCTCAGTGTTTCATCCCCTTAGAACTTAAAAATTCTGTAATCCTTGGCTATTCTTAGCTGAACTATCTATCACTGTCTGTCTCGTGATTTTAAATCATCCTATACCATTTCTTAAATTTCCTAGTCCAAGTCCTAGCCTATGTCTAAATTTGTTCATAAGAGTATAAGAATTCACATATTGAGAAACGTATCCATATTTTATTTCCATGGTGCCTATGTAACTTCCAGGTAGAATCAGGGAACAGGCTCAGTTCTTTTCCAACTACGTTCTGGGAAAGAGGAGTTACTATGCCCTCCTTGGCTGGGACTTCCCCTCGCTAGACATGAAGTGTTATCATGAGGCAGACATACCAGTCACTGCTTCCCACTCCAGAGCCTTTTTTTAAAAATTAATTCTCAAGATAGGGAATGTTACAAACTCTTTTATAAGAGATGACCAGGAAATCATTAGAAACAGTCATTTAGAAAATAAATCAGCTATTTTATCCACTCATCAGCTGATGGACACTGGAGCTACTTCCATGTCTTGGTGATTGTAAATAATGCTGCAATGAACATAGGGGAGTATATATTCTTTCAAATTAGTGTTTTGGGTTCTTTTGGATATATGGAACATTGATACAATGGAATATTACTTGGCTATAAAAAGGAAGAAATTTTACCCTTTGTGACAATATGGATGGACTTGGAGAATATTATGCTAAGTGAAATAAGCCAGTCATAGAAAAACAAATACCATATGATCTCACTCACATGTGGAATCTAATGAACAAACTAAACTAACAAGCAAAATAGAGACAGACTCACAGATAGAGGAGAGGATGACAGCTAAGGTGGGGAGGGGGAGGGTAGGGGGCTAGAGAGATTGAGCAAAAAGGAAAAAGGACTCATGGACACGGACAACAGTGTGGTGATAATTGGGGCAGTTGGGGGTATAAGGAGACTAAACGGTAATAGAAAAAATACAATAAAATATATATATATAATTTTAATTACCTTATTAAAAACAAAATAAAATAAATCAAGCAGGAACAGCTGGGCAACAGTGTTTCAGGAAGCTAGCAAAAATGTAGGAGGAGAAATATTTGGCCCAAAAGAAAACAAAATAATGATACTTATAGACATAGAAATAATGATAATTATAGACAAAAGGAATATTTTCTCTTTGTTCAACATTTTTAGAGAGAAGTTCAAAATAATTTACAGGCATACATTAATAATTAGTTCTCCACATACCCGCATTTTTTAAATGCTTAAATTGAAGCAGATGGATGCTGATTGACTTATTCAAAGCACTCAGCACATCAGTGGTTGAATTTTGTTGAGATCCCTCATTTACTGTGGACCACACTGCTTCTAATGACCTATGTATAATTCATCTCAGCTTCATCCAAATTAGGAGCTGACATTTTTGGGTAACACAAATTGTAGCTTCTTGTCAGTAAAAGAACCCCTGTGGGGAAAACTCAGGCTGCTAGGAGGCTCAGTATGCTGCAAACTTTGTTGTTTTTGTACAGATTTGAGAGAATCTAATAGTTTGCCACCTTTATGTTGGCACATGCATACATATGTTTATTGATGAAGTTGATTTTTCTTCAACTCAGGTATTTCCTGGGCAAGCAGGAAAGAAGTACTTTCTGAGGATTTTCTCCTGGGTGGTTCAAAATAAATTAACAATAGCATGCTTTGGGTTCAATAATTTTTCAGTAATGATCTGACAATGATAACTATGAGTCTAGAAAACAGAATCAAACTGTTTTATTTCAATTTTTTAAAACATTATTTTTTTGGAATTTAAAAAATCTTTTTCCTTTGAGAGCTGTGAGACCCTTCTTTCCTTTCCGTTTCTCCCTGTTGTGAGAGTGAATGCCAATGCTCACAGGCTCAGTTTTGCTTCTGCAGTGTGCAGAAGTTGTTGAAAAGACAATCTGAGATAAAGCTGAGTCATGAACATACAAGGTCTGCCACAAATAGCGCCTCTTTTTATTACCAAATCTCTCTTTTTTATTTTATCTATTTATTTTTTAGAGAGCGGGGAAGGGAGAGAGAAAGAGAGGAAGAGAAACATCAATGTTGGTTGCCTCTCACATGGCCCCCACTGGGGACCTGGCCCGCAACCCAGGCATGTGCCCTGACTGGGAAATGAACCGGTGACCGTTGGGTTCGCAGCCCACGCTCCATCCACTGAGCTACACCAGCCACGCCTACAAAATCTTTTATTACAACATCATACGCATGTAATTCTGTAACATAACAATATCACACTCAAGCACCCCATATGACATTTTAGGTGAAATGTTAAAATTAAAACTGTAAATTATCACACCCATATTACTACCCTACCAACCATACAAGCTGACGTTACTTCTGCCGGGCCTGGAGTAAAGGGAAAAGAGAGCAAGATCCGCAGGAGGACCAGTGGTGTTGGAAGATGTATTTAAACTTTGATTCCAAATGTTAACCAAGGCTTTCTTGTTATCTTTCTACAACACGAGAAATAAATTTTCCAATTATGTCTTGACATGGGTAAAATTTATGCAATGCCCTGAATACTAAAAATTCTAGCTACGAATGGTTTAGATGTTACATGTCACATGTCCTGCATAATATTTTTATTGGATACACTCTCTTTGAAGAAATTGGCTGTTCATTATTATCATTTTTTTTCATAGAATAGTTTTTTACTTGTAGCCTAAGAAATATCTATTGTTAAATTCTGCTTAAGTTTAGGAGTCTTCATACATACTAATTAATTTAGGGCATTTTTTGATACTTGTTTTGATATATTACAAAATCATTTAAGTAAAATAGACCTAAGTAGTGCAGTGCTTAGAGTTTTTCTATAGTAAGATACTGGTTTTACTTAGCCAGGATTCTTAACGAATGAGAATTTTAAAATGTAACTGTCTTTTCTGAGAAGGAATCAAATCAACAAAGCTGCTATTAGGGAGTAAAACTTCAAAATCTACTTATAATACTTACCTTGATCAGTACATGTTCAGGACTTGTCTTCCACATTTTTTGTATTTATCATTCTTGCTAAAATTGTTGGTGTTGTCAGAGAAAAACCTGGTGGCCTGGAACATACAAAATCAAAAGAAAGATGATGATATTCACTTACATTCCATTGACTAAGGCAACATGAATATTAACATATTTTAAATGTATTTAAATAAAAGTGATTAAAGTGGGGATAAAAAGAGCTAGGTTAAAATTAAGATAATGGGAAAATTCAAGCAGTCATAAATATCCATGAATTAAACAGCAGGAAAAACTGGGGTCTAGCATTTGCCAGAATTCTTTTATTTTTTTAGATCTCTAACTTAATAAACAGGTGGTTATAACAAATCAGTAAAACAGGCTTGTCTGTTTCTCACAGTGTCATAGAAATGGTCTAAAATGGTCCCAGCTAAGAGCAAGGAAAAAAATTAATCAATTCATTCAGGGTCATCTGGTGTATTATTAATAGAGTGGAAATTAACATTCAAAATCTATCTTCCTTATTAGAACTTTTTCTAAGAATCATTAGGAATGCTACCATGTTATATACGTTAAAAGTCATAAGCCAAAAAAGTCATAAGCCAAGATATAGAAGTCAAAATGAAATGCTAGCCCAATGACACCCAAGAAATTATACACATTACTTATTGCACAGGAATTTTACTAGTGCTTGAAATAAGAAAGCTGGAGCTTAAAAATATTTCCTGATAGTGCAGAAATTATTGTTGAACTCATATTTTAATTATGGCATCTAATTACTCACAAGTAGAAGTTAAATAGTTTATATATTTTCAAAAATGAATGATTCGTAAATTTCATTCAGCTATTCAACATTTCATCCATCTATCCAGTACTGAGAGTTTGCACTGTATATACTCTAATATTGATATATATGTTCTAATATCAAGAGGATTATGAATGCTGAGATAAACATTCAATGTTCTTTTACTCATCCTCTCTTATGCTTATTCTGTGCTTGGCCCAGGACTTAGTATTAGGCATATAATATGAAGCAAAAAAACCCAGACAATTATAAGATACAAAACATCAAATTCATTTCTAAGAATGCAGGAACAGGGATCTGATGATGCAAGACAGTACCTGCATAAGTTTATGACATGAATAATTAATCCAAATATCTGTGTGATTATTTCCTATTAATTAGATAAAAGAATAAATTGTTCTACTTTAGGCAGTTGAAGAGGAGTCCTTAGGACAATCTAATGATTTAAGTATTGCATTTGTGGCCTTCATTAAGGCAAGTAAGCCTGGTAGTTGAGCAGATACATACAAAATTGTGCATAAACTGGCTGTCTCCATACTTACATTAAACTCGCTGTTGGAAAACAGAGATGGGGGATCTAGGCAGAGAGGACAGTACCAGTTACATCTCAAAATGCTTAATAAAGTAGCATTTTGCAAGATGATAATTGATGACTTTTTAAAAGATGTTTTACACTTCTGAAATATAACTTAATTATGAGCATTGATTTTAAATCACACAAGGCAATATGGTACATTAACATCAAAAGGTAAGTGCTGGCAATTACTTCTGTAGGTCTTCCTTACTCTCACAACTAAGGATCTGCGAGTCACAGCTAAAGGAAAGTGCAGAGCTGTTTACTGCTAAGTCAGGTCAGCATTGCTTCTTGTATCTCACCACAAAAAGCACGTTGATCATGTCGTAAAATATTTAAAAGTAGGCTGTTTCAAATAATTTTTATTTTATCAGCATGAACAAACATGGTATCAACCATGAAGATATATAATGGCTTCAAATTAAACCGGAAACTCAAGTTAATATATGTGGATTGAAGACCTTTTATGTATAAAAGAAGCTGTATATACTGAGCACAAGTCAGTCCTAATTTTTTTGTTGACAAAGGGTTTTTGAGTATCTATGAATCAAAAATAGATACATTTTTATCATTTTATGATTGCTTTTCTTTTTGCTATCTGTCTAGGAGGGGTAGCTACCATCGAAATGAGAAGATTCACGTCTGCTAAATATAAAAGTAGCCCATGCAAAACCAATAGGAAATATATAATGTAGTGAAAAAAAGGGCTCATTTAAACTTTGTAATAAATTATTTTTTGATGATGAAATTTGTTTTTCTCAATTGCAAAATGAGTTTGTTAACATCCAATGTCTCTTTAATAAATTTTCTCTTATAAATATGGATGAAGGCAGAAATATAAATATAATATAAGGTTTATTAAATTTTCCTTGATTTGGTCTTAACCCATAAATAATTGATATTAACTTCTCATCTAGTACTTTCTCCATATACGAGGTCTGTCCAAAAAAACTCCAGCCATTGTTATTATAACAAGAAAGTTTTGTGCCATTAACTTGACATTGATGTAACCTGGCAGCCAAAAACAGTATATTGGAATGCACATGTGTGAACGATGACGACTTCACTGTACTAGTCAGCGGGGGCAGTAGACGCCATTGAGTGAGCATGTGCACTTGTGTGGCCGTTTCATTCAAAATGATTGAGCAAGTAGAGCAATGGATCTGCATCAAATTTTGCATCAAGCTTCAACATTTCTCCACAGAAACTGTTGGGATGATTCAGATGGCCACACCTATAGGCCACTGGTGATTGGCAGCTTCATCACGACAACATGCCCACTCATGCATCACATCTTGTGCACACAGTTTTTTGGTGAAACATCGAATCACCCAGGTGACTCAGCCCTCCTACAGTCCAGATTTGGCACTTTGGCACTTCTGGTTTTCTCAAAACTAAAGTCACCTTTGAAAGGGAAGAGATTTCAGACCATTGATGAGAATCAGGGAAATATGACAGGGCAGCCGATGGCGATCGGGGTAACTATGTGAGGTGCCAAGGTGCCTACTTTGAAGGGGACTGAGGTGTCATTGTCTTATGTACAATGTTTCTTGTATCTTGTATCTTCTTCAATAAATGTCTCTATTATCATATTACATGGCTGGATAACTTCCGGACAGACCTTGTATAACCAATCTTCCTTTGTAGCTCCTGGTGCCTCCCACATGCAGAGGCTTCCCTCACCCCACCCATGCTCTGACTTTTTGTGACCAGCCCCCTTATCATGTGATGCCCTACCCACCCCAGTCAGCCCACAACATCCTGCATCATTAGGTCAGCTGACGTTGGTCACTCAATAAATAAATACTTGATTGATGAATGTATCTCAATAGCATGATGTCTGGGGTTGTCATAGAGCAGCATGTTGTCATAAGAACAGCAGCTTCTTGTTAATGCTAACACTTTTAGGTTTTATTTCTGTTTTAAAATTATACTGTATTAGTATCAAGCTCAAGTTATTTCATTCCAGATAATAGAAATGAAGTATGCAAATATATTTTGGCTGATGAGGCTTGAAAAGGCCCAGGATCAATGAGGAGGAAGGAAAAGGATTTTCTGTTGACATTTTAAACTGACTCTTTAATAATTTAATTCTCTTGGCTTGTAAAAGAGAAACAGATGAGGTGTTTGAAGATACAATGTACAAGAATGCAAAGGATATACAGAGGAGAGGAAAGAGATTAAAAAAAAATTGCAGTATTTCCTAGCCATAGCTTCCCATATAGGTAGAAAGAAAAAAAAAGTGAGAAACAATTTATTCTCAATTAATCTTGTAGAGTTTAAGTATAGGCAAAAATGCTTTGCTATAGAAAAATAGTAAGAAATTAAGATATATAAAAATCTTTATATTATATGGTTATTTAACTAACTTGACAATGCTTGACATAGGTTGCAATCACATATTAATAATGCTCAGCATCTGTAAACCAGAGCGACATTGACCAGTGTGTTATTAGTGGAATATCAATGCTTTGATGATGGCCAGTAGATTCATGCCAATTCATCGTGGGCAAGGGATTCTAGAATTGTAGATCTTTCGTCGGTATCCCTGTTTGCCTTATTCCTTCTCCCAACAGACACAATTTACTTGGAGTACAATTATTTTTAGCACCCTTTTTAATTCTGGGAAGCGTTTCAGTGTGGGTAATAAATTATATGGCCATTCTAACTTTAGATAGAATTCGGAGAGAGAAAGCTAAGGGATCTCAACTCTTCTTGCCACTTTGACCCATAGGAAATAACGCAATTTGAAGTAAACCATTCAAACCCACATAGGCCTAGTTCCAGGCTGGACTACATATAAATGCAAATTGGACCAATCAGTTGCATTTTACATTGGCTGTAACTTCTGGGTGGTCTTTAAAGAACACCCCATTTAGAGTGTATTTCAGTGATGCAAGGGAAATTTCACAGACTGCTAAAATGAGGGTGGGAGGTCTGCAGTTGAAAGAGAGTTTCAATCACGATATGGACAGCAGGAGAAAAGCTTTTTTAGCTACAGCTGTTTGTTCATAGCATTCTACTGTTTTCTCATAATACCTAGATAAATTCTGAACACCATGTTATTCAAGATAGTGTCATTGGATTAAAAATGTAATTTAGCACTCTTTTTCCACAGGATTCAATGTTGACAAAATATGCCATCAATGCTGTCTTTTGTGCAATGAAGAGAAAACAAGCTTTAATAGGATTTCATAGTTCAGTTGTGTGATTCAATACTAATACAGTATGCTCAGGTGCAAAATTATTAGTAATACAATACTTTCACATTGAATATTAAGATAGGAATGAGGTTTCTGTCTGTCAAGATTAACTGAAAAATTCAAGACTTGTTTTTGAAATGTAATATAAAATTTAAAAACCATCTTGTCTGATCGAATCCACAGAGAGAAAACCGTACATACACAAATAAGGAATATTTACTGCAACAAGATGTGCTCACAAAGACACTGTGAAGTCTTTAATCCATCTTGCGTGAAGTGAGGAAAAACGTGACAAGGTGGTGTCGAGGTAGGTATAAGGAATGAAAAAAATAAATGTAAAGGATGAGAGACAGAAAAATAAAGCAAGCAAGAAGGAAAATACAGTGGCTGAGAGTCTCCATGGACAAAATAAAAAAAGAAGGAAGCCAGAATGAAGTCTAAATTCCATTCTGGTCCAATACAATGGTAATATAACAATTTGCGTTTTCTTGCTTACAAAGAACTGACATTTCAAGTGATAGTTTTGGAAATAATCTCTAGGCATTTTTTCTTAATTTTGATCATTCCTTTAGGGTATGGAAAAACAATGTTAATTAGGGTTACCCATGTATTGTACTATATGTATATTTTCTGTGGAAATAATGATCTCCTTGCTCAAGACTTTGTCTATACCTGAAGGTTGTCAGCTCTTCAAGCATCAGACAAGGTGGAGTTCTGGAGACAAATAGGATTATTTGGGTGTCACTTGATTCTATTCCACTGGCTAAGAAAAGTCTTTTTGCTAAATACTGAAAATACTCTAAAAATAGTGCTTATTTACATGTTGGCAAACCAAACTAGGAGCTAGCAACACTCTTACTTGAATACATCATGCCATCGTGTCTCATGGATTTGGACCCACTCTCACAGTGAATTACTCTCAGAAGTTACAGTCTAAGAACGGGAGCTTCCTTGTTTATATGTCCTGTTCAAAGAGGTATAGAATCACGAGACTGCGGGAGAGGGATCCTTAGATACCCCCTATACCAGCAGGATTTGCCCACATGGTATTTATTCCACTATTCCATGAATCCACAATCTTACAAAATTTGGAAAAACATGAAATCCCCATTTCCTAGCCTGTAAAAATTGAAGGATAACAGAATGCACCACCCCGACATCTGCCTCTTTGGAATATGGGTTACTTTGAGCTATAGGCTTTTGAGAACCAGCAGGTACAGGAAAAGATCTAAAAATAGACATAAATTTCCCTTTTATAAAATAAATTTCCATATAAATTTCTCATACCACAAAGACTCAATAACTTTAATCAACAGAGGAGGCGTTGATTTAAATCTGCTTAACGAACCTTAATAAATTACCCTTGTTATCGCACTTTTTTGGGTCACCTTTTCGTAAGTTGTCTTCCCTATCTAAAAGCTTAATACTTCTTTCTTCATTTGGCCTAAGATGGTATATAAGCACAAGTGCTAACCAGTCTCATCACGGGCTGCCCCCATGTGTATGTATAATGCACACATCAACAAACTTCTGTTTGTTTTTATTCTTGTCAATTTGTCTTTTGCCAGTCTAATTTACAAGGCCTCAGAGAGATAACCTAAGATGGGAAGAAGAAAACTATTTTTTTTCTCCCCTGCAAGATTCGCCGATATTTACTGCTCCATACATATACAGCAAAATATCAGCAAAAGCTTATGGCCTCTCTGCTTGGCGGCCTGCATGGAGCCCATCTGCAGAGACATAGAGGCGTTGTCACACTTGATGGTCCCCCTCTTTGTGCTATAGATGTGCTGCCGGGTCCCAGGAATTGTCATGCCCTCCTGGATGGCACACTTGTTGGTGCTCACTTGCAGACTAATGGTTGAGTGGTCCATGGGTGATAGGATATGGTTCTTAGGGTCCTATAAATACCTTCTCATGCCATATGCCATTATGCATGACTGGTTTGCACACTTGTTGATGCCCAGCTGGAGCCCAATGACACACTGTCCCATCTTCATGGTGGTGTCATGAAGCTCCACTCCTGCTTCTTCGAGTATTTGATGCTGATGACCATGCCACTGAGTAACCCCTTTGTCTTGGCCCTCCCTGGCAGAGCCAAAAGAGTCACCTGCACCTGTGTCAACTTTCTGCTCTGGAACAGGTCATTGGCCTTGAACAGGTCTATGGAGTTCATGCTGTAGCTGACCAGGGCCTTGATGAAGTTGGAGAGGTTTTTTCACTGCTGTCAGTTTTACATAGAGCAGTCTATCTTGGAGACAAAGCTCAGCTGCAGCTTATTCATGAGCATGCACAGGATAATTCTGTCCTTTAGACCCTTCTGGGAGTCTGGACCAATAGGCCCATAAATCCCTTGATCCATCTGTACGGTTCTGCCTCCTTCCGAGGGTCATAGTTGGACAGGAGCTCACTCTTGACCTCGGTGGAGAGCCTGCACAGAGTCCCTTGTTGAACTGCGTGGAGCTCTTTCCAGCAGCTGGGATGTCGGACTGACGGCTTGGCTGATGAGATTGTGAGGGACGTGACAATTTCCCCATTCTTTAAAAATTGATTTTTTGTTATCTGAGAACTCACTTTTTTGTGTAGTTGTAAAATTACAGAGTCTTGGGGCCCATCAGAGCTATGCAATCATTATGTCTGGGTTGTGGCCATTTATTTTCAAGTCTTGCATGTGATTCTTATACTTTAATAATTGTTAATATTCCTTTTAATAATCTATTTTGTCTCCTTCTGGCAGCAAATCTACCTTAATATTGGCTACTCTATTCCACTACTTTCTCTCAGCTTTCTTTGCTTGTTTGCTCGCCCTTAACACCACCTTTACACTAAAAACCATAGTCTTGATGTGCTATATGGTCACAGACTTCACTTACCCACCCAGCTAAGCTCCAACTTGCTGATAAAAAGGGAACGAGCAACGGGCTGTGGAAGATTCTGTATAGTCATTCCTCACTTCCAAAAAGCAATTCAAAGGTAATGTCCAATCTTGGGCCGGTGCTATTATCCTCACGAATAAAAGGGCAATTCATTAATTATTAATTGTTATGCTGCTGTGAATGGAGCCGAGTGGTTTACAAAGAACACACTATTCTCCTTCTCTGATCTTTGGCCGCATTATTCTTGCAGTAGTTGTTGCTTAGAATTCAGTTCTGCGTATCAGTTAGGTCAGGTATAGATATAGTCAGGACAGGAAGGGAGGAGTACAAGATAAAGGGATGGCAGACGCAGAGTTTAAGGAACAGGATGTAGTGTTGTCTTTTCTGTTGAACCTTCTCTCAGTAACACTAACTCGTCTCCCATAAAGAGGAAATCATGAGGGGTAAATAAATCTTGGCTGTCAGGCCTGGAGTTCTGTGTCCTCCTATGCTGAGGAAGAATTTGACTATTTTTAGTCTACTTTAAAATGTTGATAGTGGAGATTGGAATGGAAGTTTCCAAGGGCAGGACAAGGACCCTGAAGTTTCTTACAGCCCCGTGTGAGGAGTAGAACTAATGGATTTTCGTGGTGCGCTTGGGGAAAAGGGAAGATGAACAATGAGAAGGTGTGACGTAGCAGAACGTGAGGGGAGTTCTAATGGTAGAATTCAGGACCTGTTTGCTAAGAATGAAAGTAAAGATTGCAGAGTTCATATCAGATGTCACCAAATAGAATGAAAAATTACCAAAATGGGATCACAATGCAGGTCGGGCTGTATGGTTATGATGGGATTGCCATGATTCTCAGGGGAAGTTCAAACACAACCAGACAAGACCTCTGTCTCCCTTTACAGAAGATAAAGGTGCATTTTAACATTTCTTTGTATTGCTCCAACTTCGTTGGAATGTTGGTAAATTCAACTCTTTTTTTTCTGAACTTAACTTCAATTATTATTATATTTTTATAATGACCATGAAGATTATCTCTTATTTTATAAGCTTTGTAGTAGATTTCTCCTTTTATCTTAGGTAAATTCAAGTATTTCATGAGCCCATAATACAACAAGGCATAATAAAAGTCTGTTATCACATCTTTAACCTATCCTAAGCATGTTAATTCTATTTACCCCATATGCTTTTACAATTAATAAAATACTTTCATTTGATTTTAAAATAAAATCTAAATCATTAAATAAAATAGAGATTAAGTAGTATGTAGACTCAGGTCTATTACAAATATAATATATTATCAATAAATTAAATGAACACTTAAAAGATAAAGGAAAATACCCTTTTGGAAACAGTGCCATCTCTATTGATTTTATTCCATGCAAGATATAAAAGACCCACTGTTCTCTCTGCTCATGCATTCATTCATTCATTCAATTCTAATTCAATTCTAATTGGGGTTCTACATTGTGCAAGACACTGTGTCAAATGCTTTAAAAAAGTTCCAGGAGGAATTGCAAGTGTATTGATTAAAACCAATGTTAAACCATGGTCTGACACATAGTAAGGGTTCAAGAAATATTAGTTGAATAAATGAATAAATTTTCAAGATTTTCTCTTGAAAATCTTACTCTTACAAATAGATTTTCTCTTCCCACTTACTTGTCTTCCCAAGTCTCCAAGAAAGAACAAAACAGAAATAAAAACGACAAATAATCTGATGCAATGTGTTACATTTTACCTATATTGGTCCATTCACCAGCTGAATCATGAAAGATACTGTTTTTTCTAACTATAGAGGGATTTTGTATACTTTGAAAATTAGCTTCACTTTAGAACTAATCAGAATTACCAACCAACCAAGAGCTAGACCTACTTATATAGAGTATTTTATATAGATCGAGCAGCTGTGATATTTCGCAATCTTTCATATTCCTGTCAAACTTGTCCACATTAAAAGTTTTGCTACAATATTAACTCCTCAGAGTATATTTTTCTGATCACTCCATCAGTGCCTCCACTGATTTCCTCTGGCACTTCATTAAAATTTATTTTTCATCATAAACATTTGTAAAAAAACTGACTTTATATGAATTGTATAAATATTGTCGATAGTCTATCTGAATAAAATGTAAACTTCAGCAAGGCAAGGAGACTTTATCTTTCTCTATTTTATCACCTAGGACTGTCGCTGGTATATAGCATGTGCTAAATAAATTGTTACTGGCTCAGTCAGTATTATACAATTTAAAAAGTGTTTTATAAAAATATTATTAACTAGAAGCAGCTTCAAAATATACTTTGAGTTTGGAGAACTTAACAAACATGTCTCTCTTACGGTGGGAATTAATTGAATAAAGTTTTAAAATATGTTTAATAGTCTTTTATTTTATAAATTTCAATTAGGAATGCATACTTTTCTTTAAACTGCTTGAACTCAAGGAGGTACCAATACAACACACTGTAATTTTCCCCCAGTCATTTGTTCTTTGAGTTTCTGTCTCATCTTGGGCCCCGTCACAGCTAGTAAGTGACAATAATCACGATAGCCCCGTGTAGTCAGCTTAAGTCTGCAACCCTGTCTCTTCCAGTCCTTCCTCGTTAAGTGGGACCCGTCCTACCTGTTCCTGCAGGAGCTTTCACACTCTTCCCATTTCACACCTCAGAGTATGGGTGAAGCCATTTCTTTTGCTCCCCTCCCCCTTGTCTTCCAGTCGCTATCCTGTCTGTGGTGGATTTAACAGAAGAGATGGCAAGGCCAACTCAAGTACAAACAGACTTCCTTCCTTGGTTGTTGCCACTCCTCGGGCTAACACGGATTGGCAATGCAAATGTCGGCTTTTTCTCAGAGTGTCTGTGTGAGTTCTTCAGGGCAGTCTGTGTTCTTGCTATGTTATCCCCTACTACTTGTATGGGAGTTATTTAAAAAACTTCCGTTACAGGAAAAATATTTGCAACATGCGTGACAAAAGGCTGCTTTCTCTTATGTTTAAACAATTCTTATAAATTGATTGGAATAAGTATCTAAGTAAGAATTTGGAACATGGTAAAGAACATAAATAGGCCAATAAATATTTGAAAACGTTTAAAGAGATAATAATAATGAAAATAAAACCCTTTCAGGGGCTTATTAGATTGACAAGGGTTTTCAGTATAAAAACATAATATATTCAATGTTTTTGAAGCAATTATTCTCGCACTCTGCCTGATGAACAATACATGGTTGGACATTTCTGAGGACAAATTGGCAATCAGCTTTGGAATATCCATGAATGTGTATAGTATTTGACTGAGAAATTCTACTTCTGTAAATTTAGTCCCCTCCAAAATAGTCAGAAATTATGAAAAGATATATATAGATATCAATTACAGTACTTTCAATAGCAAAAATTTGCAAATAACTAAGCAATAAAAGATTTCTAAAAAAATTTGTAGAGTTCCTATTTAATGGACTATTGTGAAACTTTTAAAATAACTGACATTTATTGACTATTTATTATGTGCCTGGCATTCTTGTAATTCTTTATATAATTGACTCATTTAATCCTTGCAATGACCCTAAGGTAGGTGCTACAATGATAACTATTTCGCAAATAAAGAAATTCAGCGTTAAGTTTAATTATCTTGCACAAGATCACAGAGATGGTCAGTAAGACTTAGGTTCAAACCTCAGAAGGTCTGATTCCAGAACCTAAATTCTATGACATTCAACTTCTTTAATATAAATAATAAAGTAACTGCATATTTGTTTATATACATACACATTTAAGATATAAAGTTTAGTACTAAAAATGTGTCATATGTGTGATGAATGAAACAAATTAAGATATATACTTGAATATTTTGAATATCCTTGAGTGTATTAGTATTATATCTCAAAATATTAATCATTGATTTTCTCTTGGTAATAAATAATAGATTTGGGGTGATTATTTTTTCTTATTTTTCTTTATCCATGTGCAACACTTGTGCTCACATTTATAAATATGCAAGGCTCAATGCAACATTAAGCAAACCCTCTGGTCATCTCTGTGTGGACTGAGTGTTTTCCATCTCCTGCTGGCCTGGCTGGACAGGCAGCTTCGTACTTCCGGTTGTAGTGGGAACTGTGATCCTAGAGGAACTGAGCAGGGAGCTGGAGGAAGACATTCAGCTCAGTGATGAGCCTGCGGTTGCCACATATGCTCCTGGGATTCCACGAAGAGCATATGACAACATGTGCAAAACCGAGACACCCTAAATATTTCCTCTGGGCTTCCATTTCTCTAAAAATAAATAGAATCAACACTTTCCTCCCTTTTTTGCTGGGTGTAACTTGGCTTTTAGTGTGCTTATTACTAAGTTGTTTTAGGTGCAGGGGTAAATAATAATAATAATAAATATATGAAAATCTATAATAATAAGATTATAGAGATTCTAATAATATATACATATAAACTGGTTTAAGTTAGACTTTCATAAATTCATGAGACATTTTGGGAAAAAAGACATCGGGAACTCATGATCTTGTATCAGTGTTTCAACAATTAATTAAATAGATTTTAACACTAAGAAGCAAAGGCCCACGTTCAAGAGTCCTTTAGATTTCACAGCAATTTGAAAAATCTAATGACTTGTCCCAAGTCATTTTACAAGGGCAAACTTTCCATTAAGCATATAGAGAATCCTCTTAAAGATGATGATGGTGGCTACTTTACTTCTAAAATAATGACTAATTTAAGAATAGTTTGTAAAAGGCCAGCATCACTGTGAGGAAAGGATCTTAGTCCATGCTTTCTCATCGGTAATGACAGGCAGATCGGGCCATTACTGACCCTGGAGTCTCAGCCTCCGTGCAGCTATCTTTTCACTGGCCCACTTCTCGTGTAAGCGAGAGGGATTACACGGATTTCTCCAACCACAGCTGTGCTTCAAGAGAGGAAAGCTTCCCTAATTTTAAGGAATGGAAACTTTTTAGTTGAAGAAACTGCAGTTGTAAGTTATTTTTAATTTACTTGGTATTCTGTTAGGTCTTATTGCAGTTTACTCTTCTATTTACCCATTTTCAAAATAGTAGAAGTAAACGCAGTACAAGTCAAGGAGAGTTAAAGTGATGAAGGTGAAAGAAAAAATCTGTATTAAGTTCTCCAAAGACCTCTTGTTCAGGAAAGCGGAAAATCTCCCAGCCCAGGGTGCTAGTAATTGATGGCAACCGGGGCTACAAAACAAGAGAAGGGAAAGTCCGATCAGCGGGAACTGACTCAGGGTCTTGAATTTTCATCCACAGGTGTGCAATTCACAGTTCTTTCCTTCAGGGGTTCCTTTGGGCATATTCTCTGAAAGTGCTTTGAGACTTCTCTCACGTGATCTCTTAACATCCTTCCACTTCCGTGGGAGTTTACAGCATTCCCACAGAAACTCGTTCAAAACTCCCAGTGAACAATTGCTAAGCTTTATCAGCCTTGTGGGTCTCTCCAGGATGTGAGCAAACAACACTGAGGAAAGACATTTCACACCTTCCAGTTCCTAAGCCTCTATCTTTCATACAAAGCCAACATATTGTGTATGCTTTAAACTTTTGCATGAACAATGTAGGTAGCCTGGCACCACCATATCAGTGTTTCCCAAAATCCTCGTCTAGGGAAACAGTTATCCATTATCACAGGAACATGAGCAAATTTATTTTTGCTGCTGAAAAAAGAAATCATTCAACTTAAAGGATTAACAGATATTAAAGTAATATTTGTATAAGGTTAAGCCCACAGACTGGTAAACAGTGAGCTCTCTTGAACATTAATAATCTGAAGATAATACTTGCTGTACTTCAAAGACTTTAAAAGGAGTCTCTCAGTAGCAAGTGAATTAATATGGATAATCAAGAATTCATCTTCAAGTCCCAATTTTTAGCTGAATGATCAGAGACCAGTGTTCAACCACTCTGTGTGTTTCATAGCAATTTGAAAATCTATAATCCAAAAACATCCTTTAACAGAAAACTTCTACTTAGCTTGCTTAGCTTGAACAAAGAATACCTCATATTAAATTACACAAAATTGAACATCCAAAATAAAGAACTCTTTGTGTCATGTTTGATGAGTTACTGGAAAGTATGAGGGACAAGTTCATGATATAACCTTTACAAATTACACTGCATTATGTTACATTTCAAAGTAACTGCCAAGCAATACTCTGAATATCAATGCATGGACCTGGCAAAAATAATACATAAGAAAAGGGTTGGAGGGAAATTAGAAGAAAGGTGCGGTCTTGGAGTGAGTCATGAGAAAGCGGAGCTGGGGAGAAGGGCTTGTTTACATGAGGAGGTGATCAGGGAAACAGAGGTGCACAGCATGGGAAAGTGAGTCAGGGAAAGACATAAAGCCAACTCAAAATGGTGTGTTCTTTAGTCGTTCAGTGTGTGATCAGCTAAGGCTGATCCTCTGGGGAATCATCTGAGGAGCTAGGTGAGCTACATCACAGAATTTCTGCCTTGCTCCTCTGCTCCTCCCCCATCAGGGACAGAAAATAGCAGGTATTCTTGACAAGCTCTCCTCCCTCATTGGAAAAGAGTTGTTGTAGGGGTGTCCATCTCTTTGCAGACAGGTTACAAATATAGGATTGCTAGTGGTCCTACACCATAGAGCTAGAGAAACCCTGGGGCGGAAAGCAAGACACATGTTTTACAGCTGAGGTGAGATGCTTTCACGTTACACCTATGCGAGGTTCCCTACCTCAGCAATGGCTGTAGTAAAAAGTGGCTGAGAGGATGTGAGGTGGGGCACAAGAGGTGTCCACCCCTTGGATTGCTCATGGTCCTCATAAAGTCTAATCAGTCATAGAATCTTAAGCCATAATCTCATAATCTTTATAAAATACTAAAGACAAGAAGTCTTTATTTTTATAAATAATCTATGGTCCCTACTGTAGAGTCTTAAGACTTAAGCTGGTATAGCAGGTCCTTGAATAAATTCATGTCCTTCAATGTCATTTTGTTATAATGATGAGATACTGTAGGAACTTTACTCCTGTTTATATCAAGCTTATGGTAAAGTTGGTTCATTATACTCAAACATCATTTCACTTAAAGCTGCATGACCTATTGACAACATTAAGTGAGGACTTACTGTATTCACTGTTTCCTTCCACTATTCATTTTAGACTTCTGTCATTCATAACTTCATCTGGTCTAGGGTGCTTGCCTAGTGGGAAAACACAGACCTTTCTTCCACAAGGCATCTGACCCCGTATTTGTCTCATCCTCATTGGGCCAAAGTGCTGTAATTTTCCACTTACATTTATCACTGGGCACCAAAGCACCAAGTACCACATGAGTGAATCAACTGGATTCCAGAAGAAGCACTCCATCCTCACCAGGTGGAAGGAACTCTACCTCTTCATGGTAATCTGGATCCATTAGCACTGTCAATACATAGCACTCTCCCTCTTTGCCTCTCCTCTACTGTCCCAGACAGCCACACACAGACAGGTGGTAGTTGTGTCTTCACGTGCTGTCTCTCAGGAGGACTGGCATGCAGTATGGACTGGACAAATATTCCTGTTTGCACTCTGACTTGCACTTAGTTTTTGGCAATTTATTTCTTTTGGGCACCAGTCAGAAGGGAATTTGCATTTAATTCTTTCTATATGCCAATTCATGTACATTATGTGTGATGTAGATATTATTCCTACATCACACGTAATTATTCCTACTTTATATTTGAGGAACCAGTTGATGGTAAACTTGCTTAGAATCATACAACTATTCAGTCAGGGTTCTTGGTCCAAATTCAGGTTTTTCCAGCTCTGAAACCACTGCATCAGGACACCACAATGGGTGACAGTTTGGAACTAATTCCTTTATCCCCTTTTATGATGATGAGACAGATTTCTAATTAACATTCCAGACACAGCCAAAACTGAATAGACCATTCTTCCCAGCAAGCCCATGCAGGGCAATGACACCACGCTCCACTCAGCAGGTCCAGTCCAGTAACCAGGGACTAAAAGTCATCTCTAACTTTCCCCTCTTTCTCACACTTCCCCCAGTGTTTCTCTCAGTGGCTATATCTGTTAAACAAAGTGTCAGGCACACTCACATTTTTGTGATGGTTGTATTACATTTGGGTTTTTGCAATTTATACAATTTCTGTTCCTGACAAAAAGTTCCAATGCCACACCATCTGGTTCAAAACTGGGTACCCACATTCCTATCAGCTACATGTCAAGTCCTGTCAATTTTGCTTTCTACATCTCTCCTAGTTCTATTCTTTCCTTTGGCCAAAAATTCTCCAGGTTAGTCCATGTCCTTTTTGGTTTCTGCCTGGCTGCTAAACCATGGTGGACATTTGCTATTTCTGTCTGCACAAAATCCCTTCCCACTTTCTGCTTATAGTACCTTCGCCTTCCTTTAGGTGATAGATCCTTACCCGCCACCTTTCCAGGTGTTTTGAGCTTGCCTATTATAGTCCTCTGCCCCCATTGCCATGGAAATGAATACCTGGGGTTGGCCAATTAGAGTATCCCATCCTCTTAGCCACATGCTTGGTAAAAGGAGCATGGGATCCAGCCAGGCCATCAGACACGGCCCCTGGAGTTTTCTGAATCAAAGTGTTTCTCCCTTTACTCCTGTTTTCTAAACTCTTGAGAGTGCCAAGATCCTCACCACAGAGACGCCTGACAAGGTGGGTCCAATGCACAGGCAGATGTCAGAGGAGAGGGACTGAATCCTGATGACACACTTTCAGGCTATTTATGTAATCTTGAGTCAATCCAATTTTATGCTTGTCTTTTCCAGTTACAACAGTGGATAAATTAGGTGTGGTTTTTTGTTGTTGTTGAAAACGGGCTTGAGTGTCTTCAATAGCAAACTAAAGCATCCAGTAATACATTTGTTTCCTTGCCCCCACTCTTAGCAATGACCACACCCTTGACCCCGGCATAACTTTGCTTATGGTTTTACCTATTAACGTAGTCTTCGTGCTGCTTGTAGAGTGAGCCGCCTAAAATGAAAATTTGTTCAAGTTACTTCTCGTTTAATCCTCCAACAATCCCCTCAATGTTATGGGAGAAGAGTTCGGTTCAAACTCCTTAGTTTATCACACTTCCTAACTTCATCTCCTTACTCCACTCTTCTCTCTCTCTCTCTCTCTTCACAATGTTGTTCTAAAATGCACCAGCACTTTAACACCTTCACGTTGTTATTTATGCTGATACCACTGCCTGGGGCACCCACCTGTCTCTTCCTTCTAGCTGCTCGATATTTGTCCTTTAAGTATGAAGGAGTCCAGGATATATGTATTTCTTGAAGCCCAGAAATAATCATATTGCTTTATAATTATTGTTTTACCTGTCCATTTTTCCCAACAGACTCTGAACTTTAGGAAGGTATACTGAATGGGTTATTTGTCTATATTTTTGGTGTCGATTACAATGACTGGCATGAAGAAGGACCCCAGTAAAGATTGGTTGAATGGAATTAGATACAGGATTTAGCCTTCCTGTTCTCCTTGCTTTCTCACTAATTCCCCATGTGTATGCCAACTGTCAATCTTATTTCTCATTATCTTTGACGGCAGTTAAAATATATCATCCTTAATGACATTTGGACAAATTCTTAGCCAATTTAGCTTCCAAAAAGTTATGGAAAGCATCATTACACAAGATATGAATCTCTCTCTCTTTTTCTTCTTCAAAAAATTGTTTCTAAGGACTTCTAGCCAAGAGGAAAGAGTAGGTGGGCACAGTGTGCCTCCTTGCACAACCAAAAGAGGAAAAACAACAATTTAAAAAGCAAAACAAACAATCAGAACTGACCTAGAATCGAACCGAGTGGAAGTCCCATAGCCAAGAAGTCAGAGAGGACATGTTCATGTAGACTGGTAAGCAGGGCAGAGCTGGGCAGAGAGTGTGCGTGGTGAGATGGCAGTTTGCCTGGAGAGACTCACTGTGGGTGCCTGGCCAAAACATGGCCGGTGCACTCAGCGAAACCCGTGCCTAGTGCACCGGAGAGGCCCATGGGAATCAGCGGGGCTGAGACTGGTGGACCAGGCGATCCCTCTTTTGCATGCAGATAAACTGGGAGAAGGAGCTGGGGAACGGAGCAGACCATGCAACCCATCATCATGGGTGAAAAAAAAGCCTCAAACCACTGATTGAAAACACCTGTGGGGGTTGGGGCAGCAGTGGGAGCAGCTCCCAGCCACACAGGAGAGCTCACTGGGGGAAAGTGACTGGGAGCCAGTGGAGAGCAGAGCAGGTGCCATTGTTCCCTCCCAGGCCCCACCCCCACAGGCAGCGACGGAGCACAACAACGTAGGTTGCCTGGCCCTGGTGAACACCTAAGGCTCTGCCCCTTATAGTAATAGGTGTGCCGAGAAAAAAAAAAGGCCCAAATGAAAGAGCAGGTCAAAGCTCCAGAAAAAATACAACTAAGCGACGAAGAGATAGCCAACTTATCAGATGCACAGTTTGAAACACTGGTAATCAGGATGCTCACAGGATTAGTTGAATTTGATCACAAATTAGATGAAGAAATGAAGAACACGTTAAGAGAAATAAAAGAAAATATACAGAGAACCAATAGTGATGGGAAGGAAACTGGGACTCACATCAACAGTGTGGACCAGAAGGAAGAAAAAAACATTCAACCAGAAAAGAAACAAGAATTCAAAAAAATAAGGAGAGGCTTAGGAACCTCCGTGACAACTGTAAACATCCCAAAATCCGGGTCATAGGGGTGCCAGAAGGGGAAGAAGAAGACAAAGGGATTGAACACTTATTTGGACAAATAATGAAAGAGAACTTCCCCAATATGGTAAAGGAAACAGACTTCCAGGAAGTCCAGGAAGCTCAGAGAGTCCCAAAGAAGTTGGACCCAAAGAGAAACACACCAAGGCACATCATACTTACATTACCCAAGATTAAAAATAAGGAGAAAATCCTAGAAGCAGCAAGATAAAAGGAGAAAGTTACCTACAAAGGAGTGCCCATAAGACTGTCATCTGATTTCTCAAAAGAGACCTTTCAAGCAAGAAGGGGCTGGAAAGAAGTATACCAAGTCATGAAAGGCAAGGACCTGCACCCAAGAATACTCTATCCAGCAAAACTTTCATTTAGAATAGAAGGGCAGATAAAGTGCTTCTCAGATAAGGTCAAATTCAAGGAGTTCATCATCACCCAGGCTTTATTATATGAAATGTTAAAGGGATTTATGTAAGACATGGAGAAATATCAACAGGGGAGTGGGAGGGGGAGAGAGGAGGAAAAAGTACAGAGAATAGGTGGCATAAATGGCAGGTAGAAAACAGACCAGGGGAGGGATTAAGAATAGTATAGGAAATGTAGAAGCTAAAGAACTTATGTGTATGACCCATGGACAAAAACTAAAGGGCAGGGAATGGGGGGATGCAGGGCAGAGGGGAATAAAGGGGGGAAAATGGTACAACTGTAATAGCATAATCAATAAAATATATTTTAAAAAAAAGAAAGAAAGAATACATTAAAATCCTGTGGGGGGAAACAAAAACAAAAAAAATTGTTTCTTACTTTGTGAAAGAAAGACTAAGACACAATAGGGTATAAAGTTTGTCTATATCATGAAATGTTCATTCCTCAAAAGAATTATTTGACTTTGAAGGGTAACAAGTTATTTTAATGGTGATGGCTCTATCTATACACAATTAAGTCAGATAGAATAGCAGACATTTCCTAACAAAAGGTATAGTTGCTGTAAAAGTTGTCATTTAGTTTTCCCATGAAGCTGATTTAACTTAGGAAAATAAAAAAATTGATGGGGAAAACAGGGACAAAAATTATAAAGAAATTTCTTTTTAGTTTTTTAATTTCAAGTGATTCACTTTATTGAGAAGTATTTCTTCAAGAATAGCTAATTCAAACAATGTAACATTAGTTTTTATAACAAACATTATCCAACACCCTATCTTTGTCATAGCCGATACCTCTGATGGAAGGGGTATCTCAGTCTTCCACCAAAGAGAAGTGTCCAAAAATTATTTTGGTCACCATTCACTGTGTTAAGTTTTAGCTAAATTCTAATGTGTTTGTGAGTGTGTCAGTGTGTGTGCACATGCCTGAGTGCATGTGTGCTGAGGGAAGAGGAATATTTCACCAAAGACATCATGCGTGCCCCCAATCTTCATGTTATATCATTTTAAATGGACTGGCTTCCTCTGGATGTACCTATTTTTTCCTAAGTCTCTCACTCCTTAAACATCGCTCACTCCATTTCACTATGGAACATTCTTATAACTTCTTTATGCCCTCCAGTAGTAGGAATTTTTTTTTTTTCATCTGGGCACACTACCCAGTTTCATTTGTAATGTCTTTCCTAGGTGTCAAATGAATTCCTCTCTGCCAAAGTTTCCTCCACATTTTCTCTCACACTGTCTCTTTTATATTTTGGTAATACAGCATCTTATTCCACTATTTCAGGTTGACTGCTATTTCACTTCCATTCTTTATCTGTCTTTTCCTCTAAGTAGCTTTAAAATTGGATTAAATTATTTTCTCAAAGAACAAAGTTTCCCCCCCAACCCCCGAATTTCCTTCCTTGGTGTGTGTTGAACAGAACCTCTACCTTCATCTGGAATCATCTTTGCAAACTTCTTCCCCCAATCTTGCCAATCCTTCAACTCCTCATACAGGGTGGGGCAAAAGTAGGTTTACAGTCCTGAGTACATGAAACGCAGAGTTTATTCTTGTGTTATTATTGTATTATTTTCCATAAGAACAACTGCAAGCCTTCTTTGCCCTACCCTGTATACTTATTCTTTTACATTTTCATGTACTAGTTCTTTGTGGTCCTATAAGAATTACCTATTAATATCTCTACAACTTACTGTGGTTCAGTTTCTCTGTTCCAATGCAGACTAAAGAAGGCTTTTGTATTTTGGGCTGTATTTATCTCATACAAATAAAATCTACCAAGATTTTTTAATATCAGAAATAGGGAGTAGGTAACAGTGTAATAAAAGAAAAGATGCTTTAAATTTATGTTTGTTCTATATTATGAAAGATAGCAGCCCATTTTCCATGTCCTGTAACAATAATCTGCATCATATACACAGAAAGCAAAGGATGAGAAGTACTTTCTTTTTTCCCTGTCAATGTGTTTGTTTCCAGAGCTAATAAAGATGCTGAGACTAACACACAAAAGAATGGAGTCTTCAATCTATTTGATGCTTTTCTGCCTTCCAGAACCGGAGCTTCTTCATTCAGCAGAGAGTATCTATATTTCATCACATGTAATCCTCTATTTAATTAGACAAGCTCTTTAAGCAAATTTCTTCCTAAATAGCATTCTCTCTTTCTATTTTCACATCATAGATCAGAACAACTATGCTTTTAGTTCTTCCTGCTGTTCAAAGGGGCACCAGCAAGACATCCCTGGGGACTAGTTAGGACAGAGAAAAGCATCCACTTGAATCTATCTCAGCCCACACAAGATTCTGGAAATTGTATTGCAAATTGACTTTTTAGATTGATAATAAAAATAAAAAGAAATTCAACAAATATAAATCTAAATTATTAAGTAATAGTTACTTAGAAGTTTTACATTACATGAGTTATTATTGGTGAGGCTTGTTATGAAGGTATTAAATTCAAGGATTTCTCTCTCTTTTGAGAAAGGAGAATTGTTAGTTTTGAGCCATTTTTAATTAGGACCACTTTCATAAAATCATTGTATTCCTGTTTTTATGTTCTTAGAATAAGAAGGGCACCATTAAAGTTGGAACATTCTCTTCATTAATTAGTGTTTAGTAAACACTCAGCATATGAGATTCATTCTCTTTCTCGTATTTAGTAACACACACTATTAAGAAAACTGCTCATTCAGATGACTAGATCTAAGATGGTAGCTGATGGTGATGAAGCACAAAAGGTTATCATTCTTATTGTTTTAGCCAATAGGTGTCTGTCTGCAGTAATTTAGTTTCCAAATTCAAAGGCCATATCACTAATGGGGGAAAGTAAATAAATGTAAATGATAGTCTTTCCAGTAATGAATTTTCTCTTCACAATTTCCAATGCTCATTGGTATATAGATTCAAGTGAATTTGCTTTGCCCAGGTTTTCTTGTTAAATTTAGACAACCAATCGAGATAATGTAGGCTTTGGCTCTGCTTGTCAAAGGGAACAGCTGGATCTTTAATCTGTTCGTACTATTGGCATTAAGTCTCTTTGGTTGCCCAGAGCCAGGTAAAATACATTGTTAGCTGGAGCAATAATTTTGACAATAAAACTTACCATGCAGAGAAAATGAAGGGTCTAATTGGGCCCAGGTGTCCCAGGCTGGTGAAGCCCTAGTTTGAAAGTGTGGAAGAATGATGAGTTCACCTCAGCTTCATTCTGCCAGGCAAAACCGGGACCTTAGGCTAGAACTGCTCAGGAAAGGATTTCTTTCAGGGATTTCTCTATCTAACTAGCTTATTAATTTGTGGAAAACTTAATATTCAAGTGAGTTTCTTTAAAATATTTACTTTAAAGTAGAAAATAATTTGACTTATTGGACTGAAGAGGTAGCACCTCTTTGGGAGCCACATTTTGATGGTGTCAGGATTTGAGTTTTGCAGCTGCTTCTCCACAAAATGGTGGGCTCTAGCCTGGTACAGGTGTGAAAAGGTGGGACCTGGCAAATTGGTCCCAGTGCCTGCTTCTGCAAGACCATCTTCAAAGGCAGCTGGGGGAACTAGACTTCTCAGTTTTCTTTCAAGTCAATTCATATTGCCTGAGCTTCTGTGATCTAGAGGTGTTTTGTCTACTTTATTTTCACTGCTTACCCCTCAGCCTGACTACCGTATTGCTCTTAGAGAAGAAAAAGACTTTAGACATCATTATTCTGATCCCTTCCCACCTCCTGTTTTACAAATAAAGGAGTTGAGACTTTGAAAGGGTAAATGAGTTGTTCAGACCATGGTTAACCATGGCGTTGCTGAGACTAGAGGCCTCACGTTCTGGGTCCAGGTTCAGAGCTCCTTGCACCGTCCCATGCTGGTACTCACAGACAGCTTGCCCAAAGCTACCTCTCTGCCCTGTTGCAATTGTTATTTTCCACAGGTTCTCTGGGTCTGAAATATTTTTATCTACATGAATTCCTAAACTCTCATCTCAGGTTCTATATTGGCTCCCAACCCTGATGTATAAACCTGAATCATTGAGCCATTGCTATGCAAAGCCCATTCTGAAAATTTCAATCCTGGCCTTCCCTTCCCTAGAAGCTTTTCTCTTAATTAGAAATTCCAAAGAGAGAAAGATGCAGTTCGTCTTTCAAGATTGTGCTTTCTGGTTCCACTTCAAACACTACTCAGCCCTACCTTTCCTGACCCTCTGCCACAACTAAATAGCTGTCCCTCCACAAAATGCAATGGAGGAGATTTGTTTCTTTCTTGTGGAATTCTTGCTGCTGTGTACTTTTCTTAGGCATATTATTTGATTGTGAGTTATATGAGGACAGCGAGCATACCTATGACCTTCAGGTTTAAATGAGTAAACTCATTACAAGCCATCATAGATATTGCAGCATTGAAGTGCTACTTTTGGGCTATATGTATAAATAAATATATTTTTCAAGGAGCATGTACTCTCCAGGATCACTTATTGTAGTATTGGCACATTGTCCCCTCCCTGCTCACTTTTCCAAAGGCAAGTTCTGGTTTTTTAACTCCCCTGGGTAGTGAGACTTCCAAATTTAGGTAGGCCAGGTCATCACCACATACAGATTCAGACAGGGAGCCCAGAACTTTAGTTTGTCTGTGCAACCAGTGCTTCACATTTTACTCTCCCTGGGCTCCTGTCTCTCCTCGGAACCTGTATCTCCTCGCTACCCAGGAGGTATATTTGCATATCAGTCCTGGCCTGGGATGTCTCTCTCATCCTTTGGCTTCTGAGTCTGGCAAAGTTTCTCTCACAGGCCACAGCAGACTCTTCACTAAATGTGACATTTCCTTTCCTAACAAGCTCTGAGGTAATGATGCTGGTCCAGATACCGCCCTTTAGGGAAATACTGATCTAGAAAAATATTTGATATTTTTTGTTTTTGATTTAAAAATTATTTCCATTTTTTTTTAAGAAAGAGTGTTTATCTTGAAATAACTTCAAATTTACTGAAAACTGTGGTAACGTGCACAGAGTTTCGGTGTACCTTTCACTCCGATGATCCATTGTTCATATTTTTTTTTTTTAATTTATTTTTAGAGAGAAGGGAAGGGAGGGAGAAAGAGAGGGAGAAACAGCAATGTATGGTTGCCTCTCACACGGCCCTCACGGGGACCTGGCCCGCAACCCAGGCATGTGCCCTAACTGGGAATCGAACCGGGACCGCTTGGTTCCCAGCCCGCGCTCAATCCACTGAGCTACACCAGCCAGGGCCCATTGTTCATATTTCTGAACCACTTGAGAATAAGGCTTCTGTATCTAAGCAGCTCTCAGTTATACCTACTTAGCGTCAGAATGCTAAACTATTACCAGTGTGGCTATTAATCTCACTGTTTTTTTTTTTTTTTTTAAGTTTGCTTTAGTTTTGCTTTGGAAGTTTGGAAAGTTATAGAAAAAGAATTTTGAATTTCAAAAATCTCCTTAAACCTTCCTCTTGAAGGAGAAGCTTCCTACTTTCATGCAATCTTTGACGAACAGAGAGTCAAAGGTAGACAGAATCCCTGGAAACTGGAGTTGGTGAGTTTGAGGCCGTCGGTAGCGTCACTCCTGCAGTGTTGGGACAGGGACAGCTTGCATTTACATGGTACTTTCTACTAGCAAATGGCTTTGTCTTCAATGTTCTTAGTGATTTCTTTTGACAAGTTCATAAAATGTATAGGGAGCTTGGATCTGTAAATGAAGGATAATACTAAATTTTCCTTACAGAAAATCTTCAGAAACAAAGTCTCTCTCCATGACGAGATAAACTTGCTTTTCCTAGCTTGAATTCAAGAGGTATTTTTAAATATTGTTTTGTGGACAGCCATTTTAAGAAATTAGTTATTAAGAAATTTTATTAATCTACAAAATTGACAATAGTCTTTCCCTCACTTAACAGTGCCAGGGGCTGAGTCCAGTGACTATTACAGGCTTTGAGAAGTCCAGCACAATTGCCAGGGGCAGTTGTTTTAATTTTTATGAAATGGTTTATCTTCTCGGGACATGATTTACTTTAGGCATGATCTAACTAATTTCCAGCCTTAGACCAAGCATCTGTGATAGTTTGCAAAACTTGGAGAGATAATCTGGAGTTTTCTACACATCAGTAAAAGATTACTGCTTCTAATTTTGCAGACAGAAAACCTAAGAGACATAATAAAATAAAAGACTGCGCCACAAGTCAACAGAATGGCTAAATTAGACCTAAGTCACTTAACTCACTCTCATGTTAGAAAAATCTCTCCCTTGTTAGCTTCCCTTTCAGTGTGATTTCCATCCCAAGGCCTGCGTCTCCCCATTTATTACGCATACACACACACACACACACACACACACAGCTTCACGAACTTCAAAGGCACTCCTATACAGAGGAGAGAGAGCAAGCACCTGGTCTGGTTGGTATTTCGCCTTGAGATTCACAAAGATGTTTGTTGAAGACTATTACCATGAGCTTAGATAATGATGTGGACTCCATCAAGAAAACTCAGTCCTTGACCTAGTATTTACAATGACACAGCTGCATCATACAAGCTAAATGGGTAGAACTATTAGCTATGAGGGTCCATCTAATGCTCTTTAAAGCCAAACCATTTTGCATGGTCGTCTCCCCAACACAGACATGAGACTGTTGTGGCGTATCCACCGGCTGATTTTAGTAACTCCTCTTCTCCCCCGTACTCTCCTAACCTGCCTGAGAACGCCAGTCACTTTGTGAGCATGCGGAGGCACAACCGACTTTAATGTTGATCCTGGTGAAATATCATCCAAAGGTAAAACTGGCCTTCCTCCCGACCGTCTCCTCAGACTATCTCAAATATTTTAAAGTGAGCTAAAAATGTCATGATTTTACTCTCAGAAACGTATTTCTATTCCTGCTGTCTCCCATCATTTATTGTCACCCCAACTGGAGGTTATCTTTGGGTTTCTTTGTATTCATGTTGCCTTTTCCCTGTAGTGTGCTCACCACATCAGTGATTCATTTAATAGGGATGAACTAATAGAGGAATGGGTTGATGTAAAATTTGCACACCTGTTTATAGGGACAAAGATAGAAGGTGCTGACTTGGAAACAGATTAAGGGCAAAAAAAAAAAAGATAATATTCCCTTTCTTTATGGCTAGGATCTCACCTTGAGCACTCTCCTGTTGGGGAAGATGTAAGACATCTGAATACCACTTAAGAAATAGAGGTATTAGGCAAGAAAAATTCCCATTGAAAAGAGACACATTCAACATCTACACTGTAAAGATAGATCTCTGGAATGACCTGTTTTCCTTCTTTATTATTTCTTAGCATTTCAAATATATGTGGATGTGTAATGATGCTGAGGTCCATGAGACTCACAAAAGTGACTAGCAGTTGGGGCTTGTTCAATAAAATCCAATTTAGTGCTCAGTTGCCGGAAGACTTGTGAAGTGAGATGGCCGTTTGTGCTTTAGGGCTGCCATGCTAATTCTATCTGCTCTTCTACTAATTTCACTGCTGCTTCCCTGCTGTGCTCTTGCTCTAGGCCGTGCAAATAAAATCCTTTAGAGGAAATCATAAATACTTGATTTAATTAAGGCCATTACCGACTCACTTCTCGCCTCATTTCTCCAAGTGCCAAGGTATAGATTGCATTTGACCAATGGTGATGCAGTAAATGCATGGGGATAAAATGAGATTCCTCTTTTACAGTTTGTGAAAACTAGAGCAACACAACAAGATACCCCGTAGCAATTAAACATTTCTTGGTCAGCAGTTTCTTTTGAAGTTGATGTTTTTAGGGCAAGAGGCTAGGAGGAGGCATTCAAATGTTTTCACTTTGGTCAAAAAAGAAAAGAAAAGAAAAAAGCAGTCTTAGCTTGGCCAGCTGATTCTATGCTGAGGTACCCAGCGCTGTCATTTAAAAGCCACAAGACATAGGAACTCTGCTGTTTTCTGCTCCAGCTGTACAATTTTGACTTTCATGCATATCTCCACGTAAGTGCCAGAAAGAACCATGTGACCCTTATATTTAGTCTGAAGACTTCATAATGTTTAGCCAGATGCTGTTACTAATATTGGTAATCATTGAATAGAGTGAATAAATTTTATAAACTTCTGGAAGTTTCTTGGGGTAAAATATACTTCTTGTTTTTAATGAGTAAGTAACTCATCCTGGTTTGCTTGGCTTTAAAACTGAAATCTCTGCATGATGAGAACCTGTTCAGTCCAGGGCAAACCATGTCAGTTGGTAAACCTAGATATAAATGACTTTCCAATTCTACTGTTTGATTCTTCCCTTTGGGACATTTTCTTTTGAGAAATGCTTTAAGTATAGGTAACTTTTACTGAGTGCTTTAATATGTGCTAAGTACTGTCTGAATCCTTTAAATGAATTTCCTTTTTAATACCCTCAAAGCCCAATAAGGAGGGCTGACTTATACAGGTGCACGGGGTGTGTGCTCTACAACTTCAGGATCACCATGACACGAGTGGCCATCTCACTCCGCCAGCCTTCCTGCAACTGAGCACTAAACTGGATTTTGTTGAACGAGCCCCAACTGCTAGTCGCTTTTGTGAGTCCCATGGACTTCAGCGTCATTACACACCCACATGTATTTGAAATGCTAAGAAATAATAAAGAAGGAAAACAGGTCATTCCAGAGATCTTTACAGTGTAGATGTTGAATGTGTCTCTTTTCAATGGGAATTTTTCTTGCCTAATACCTCTATTTCTTAAGTGGTATTCAGATGTCTTACCTCTTCCCCAACAGGAGAGTGCTCAAGGTGAGATCCTAATTATAAAGAAAGGGAGTATTATCCTTTTTTCCCCCTTGTCTGTTTCTAAGTCACCATATTCTATGATGAGGTGGCTCTGCTGAAAAAGGTAGATATTATTTTTACTATTGCCATTGTATAGATGAAAAAACAGAGGCACAGAGAGGTTAAATAGCTTGCCTATGATCACACAGCTAGGAAGTCATATATAGGGAGTTTGCCTGGCAGTCCTGATTGAGAGTTCCCAATGGTGCTATTCTTAATAAGTTGCAATAGCAATCCTTACTCAATTTTGAAATGCATATTCATAAATCTGTTGTCTTTACTTGCTCAAAGCTGTCCTGAAATTGTTGCACTTAGGGTATTTAACCTAGGAAATTTTCTCCAGTTAAATTGCTTAACTATGTCTTTCATTTTTTAAGTTTCTTTTTATCTATTCCTGTGTAATAACTGTTGGACAGAGTACTTTCAAAATATGCTCGTCCTTCCTGTTTCAGTATGAAAATGTAATAGGTTAACACTGTCCAACAGAACTTTGTGTGATGATGGAAATGTCCTACCATGTGTGGCTACTGAGTACTTGAAGAGTAGCTAGTGTGACTGAAGAACTGGATTTTAAATTTTATTTCATTTTAATTAACTTTAGATTAAATTTGAATAGCTGTATGCATGAAACTAGTGGCTACTTTATTGGATGGAACAGTTCTTGAACCCATTTGCTTATTAAGGACATTTTAATATTTATTATGAAAATAATACTAATTGCTTAATTAGATCTGCAACTAGCTCCTGTATGACTAGACACAAAGGAGAAATAAGGAGAGAGAGAGAAACCAGTCACACTCTTCCTATGCTTTTTTATCTAATAATGTTTCTATGTATGCAAAGAGGACCAGGGAGTAGATCACTCTGGGGACCATAAAAGCTATACCTAGGCATTTTCATGGGTAACAGACACAGTAGTGGTTAGAGTCATTACAATGAAGATAAACACGAGAATTGTGGGTTTTTAGGAAAATGTTGCAAAAATTATCTCCAAAATGTTAATTAGCCTTAGTTATTAGCCTATCTCATCCACAATCTTAAATATTACATGTACAATATAAAAGTAGTTTATATTTTACTATTTTAATATGTTTTCACAAAAATATGTAACTGAGACTTATACTAAAAGACTCAGGAAATTTCTTTAAAACAAAATCTGCTTCAAGCAATATATTATTGTCCTTTGACCTTTGATTTATTTGACTGATTGGGTGGAACAGCCAGAGATACCTAAAAGAGGGGCGATTATTAAAACAAGCTGGATGGTGAGTTTCTCCATTTAAGGTTTTTTCCTGGCCTTGCTTGACTATTTTTGTCACACATCATTAGTCTTGAAAAGAATACACACAGGGAAACCACCTCATGGTGACAACTCATTGAGAGCAGGTGTGTGTCTTTTATTGCGAGACCGTGAGCACCACTGAGGCCTTTGTTGTGGGCCAGGGCCCTCCCAGGGGCTCAGCCTTTCCCCAGAGCCCAGCTTAATTTACCTGGCAGCCAGATCTCCCTTTGCTTGTCGGAAAAATATTTTTAAAGGCCTTTGTGCTGGCTACCACCTGACTTTCAGCTGGTAATTGAATCACCTGCAGCCGTCTGTCCTTCTCTAGTCCCACTTGTCTACCTAATAATGATGTCATAAGGTAGAATTGTCAGCTAAAATACAGGATGCCCAGCTAAATTTGAATTTCATATAAACAGTGAATAATTTTGAGTATAAATATGTCCTAAATTTTTCATGAGACATAATTTTTAATATAAGTATGTCCCAAATTTTGCATGAGAGATGCTTATACTAAAAATATTATTCATTCTTTAAAAAGATTTTATTTACTTATTTTCAGAGAGAGGAGAAGGGAAGGAAAAAGAGCAATGTATGGTTGCCTCTCATATGGCCCTCATTGGGGACCTGGCCTGCAACCCAGGCATGTGCCCCGACTGGGAATCGAACCGGGACACTTTGGTTCCCAGCCCTCGCTCAATCCACTGAGCTACACCAGCTGGGCAAAATATTATTCATTTTTTAATCTGAAATTCAAAATTAACTGGGCAGCTTTTATTTTTATTTGCTAAATCTGTCAATCTTACATCAGGAGCATTCTCTCCAAATCTTAACAGCGAAGAAAGAGCTGATTCAGCTGAAATTTAGTGGGAAGGCATCACAAGTCATTCGAACAGTGTGCTTTGCTTGGAGTGACTAAGACTTTGATAATGGGAATAGTCATCAGATTCTGGTCTGAGCTATGATAAAACAGTGTTGATGGGACTAATGACTTATTGACTGGCTCTGACTGAGTACCTCATGGAGCTTCATTTAATCACCTCAGAACAGCAATTTAAACTGCAGAAGGTCAATGACTAATTCAGTCTGGAACTCTTACTTTTTGCTTTTCCTGTGGAGGTGTGAAGAGAAGTAAAATGAGGTGACCTCATTTCTGGGGGTTGCTTATGTTCGAGGATGAGACATGCTACTGTTGATAACGTTCGGTAGTTTGTTTTTGCAGCTAGGTGAGGCTACAGGCCTGTGGCATTGTACTTTAAAGTGTAAAAAGAGAAACATACTGATGGTCCTTTACGATGCGCAGTGCAGAACAGAAAAAGAGAAAAGGATGTTTCATAATAAAATTCTTATTAAATGGAGACAATGATATAGACATCAATGGCATTGTTCTTCGTGCTGCTGATGACAAAGGGGACAGGATCAGAAAAGCAACATGGCCTTGAAGTCCACCTAGCAAGTTCTGCTTCTGTTAGAGGTAACTCTAAACTTGAGGCGAAGCCACAAGGTTTAGTCCCAAAGAGCTCTTTTGTAGCTGTCTGAGTTTGCTTCATCTCTCCTTTATTCTCGGATTAGCGGCTTTAACATGGAAATGCTGGGTTCATTTCAGTTATTAGGCTGATGTAAGCATTGTAATTCTCCCTCTTGAATTCTTACATGCATTGATTGTGCTCTGGGAATTTTATAGTTCTTTTAAAAATACAGAAAGCTTTGCTCCATTTTTCTGATGTAATTGCTTGTATTATTTAATTCCCGACTCTATTGTATTTGAACTTTTATAGAGAAATCAAAGTGACACAAAAGGCATTCTAAGTGATAAATTTTCATTTCTTCTTTTAAAATACAAATAAAACTAATTTGGAAGAAATTGGAGGGGAAGGAAATTGCTTTAACATGGAAGTTATTCTGAGTTTGAAAGTGCTGTTTTTTTCAAAGAAATACTCGTGAGCAAAACAAATGGTAGTGAGTTGGTGACACAATAATAATTGGCAGTCTCTGGTGTCCAAAGCCATTTGCTTGAATTATTTATGTCCTAAAACTGACAGGAATTTCATAAGAGCAAATAAGGCAAGTCCAGCGGGTGTTGTTTACATGATGCAATCACACATCTGATTGCCTGTAGGTCTCATCTGCCACAGCTGATGCCTTAAAAACCCAGGGGAGGAGTTTATTTCAAGACAAGCCCACACCCATCAAGCTTTGATGAGTCCCTCCCCTGCTCCATTCCATTCATTGTCAAAAGCAGGTTGACAAAGAAAGACAATTTACCTTATGCTGTTTGCCTTACAATAACTCAGCAGCAGGCATCCATACTGGATTGCCTCTTTAGACTTTGAAATGATCTAGTCCCCTAAAATATGCTTTAAAATGATCAGGAAACCACTGAATTAAGATTTGTTGCGTTATGGTCCCTGAGACGTGGCTATTACAGTCTGGCAACCTCTAGGATGTTTTTTCAGTTATGTCTCTGGGACTCAGCTGGTCCTTGATATCCGTCTTCTCCCACCCCTCGTTAACTTGGTTTTCTCTCTGGGCAGTGCCCTTCTGGCAAGGCGAGTGGAGATGGGGGCATGGTTCCATTGTACTGGCCTCTAGAGTTGGAATAGAGTGAGCAAAATTAAACAGCTTCAAGACTGTTTACATAATCTTTATTGCATGCAGACGAGTAGTTCTTCCTATCCGTTTACACGTGGATTTTGGAGAAATGTCCATGGAGTCTATGATCCTTAAACTTTGTTCATTTTATAAATCAATAAAAAGGTTTTTAATGTTTATGGAGCAATATGTTTATGAAATTTCCATTGGAGTTGTATTTATTTATTTTTGTCTTGGGAACAAATGTTGGTAATTAAATGAATGCCATAATACTATCAGATTTTTTATTTTATAGAATATTTTATATTCTATGTTTTTATATATTTTAAATATTTTATTCATCAAAACTCTATAAATGTAAATTGTTAAGAGTATCATGATCAGTGTTCACAATTAAACTGCTAAAATTATTTCAGTATTAATTCATACCAATCAAAAGTTATTCTCCTTTTTAAAAGATTTCTTTCTTTATTTATTTTTAGAGAGAGGGGAAGGGAGGGAGAAAGAGAGGGAGAGAAACATCAATGTGTGGTTGCCTCTCACATGCCCCCTACTGGGGACTGGCCCGCAACCCAGGCACGTGCCCTGACTGGGAATCAAACTGGTGACTCTGGTTCACAGGCTGGCACTCAATCCAGTGAGCCACACCAGCCAGGGCTCTTTCCTTTGAATCCTACCACGTGTGATAATATGGATGAAACTTGAGGGCATTATGTTCTGTGAAATAAGTAAGACAGAGTAGGACAAATGACATATCTTTCATATGCAGGAGCATAAAAACCCCAATTTATAGAAAGAGAACAAAGTGGTCATTGCCAGGGCCTGGCAGGGGAGGGGGCAAGGACAGGGAAAATTGGAAGATGTTGGTCCAAGGGTACAAACTTTTAGTTATTAGATGAATGAGTTCTGGGGACCTAATATACAGCATGGTGATTATAGTTAATGAGACTGTATGATGCACTTGAAAGTTGTTAAGAGAGAGTCTTAAATATTCTCACCACACAAAAGAAACGATAATTATGTGACATGATGAAGGTGTTAGCTAAGTTATGACTGTAATCATTTTGCAGTATAAAGTATGTCAAAGCAACATGTCATACAACTTAAATTTGTACCATGTTAAATGTCAATTATATCTCAATAAAGTTGGGAAAAAAAGTCATGGAGATGAATGGTAGTGATGGTTGCACGGTGGTGTGAATGTACTTAATGGACCAGAATGGCACACTTCAAATGAGTAAAATAGTAAATTTTATGTTGTATAAATCTTACCACAATAAATAATTGCTCAAAAAGTTACTTCCTTTGAACATTCAGTATGTGAAATAAATTGATGGCTGTCAGCATCATTTATGATGAAAAGAGGATCTGTCCTCCAAAAACTTTTGGAGAGCAAATACTGTCCTATTCACAAATAAAAGTCGTGAGGAAGCACATTACTTTTACTCTCCAGCAGGGCTTGGGGGGGTGAACAACTGATACAGAAGTGTTAGCTCATCCCACGGTCAATCGTAATAGGAAAGAATGGTCAAATGGTCCCTAGAAATCTTTAGTTTCAAAAATATGCCACTAGAGGGGAAAAAAGGCCTATTTCTCATCCTAAGTAATTCCTCTGTTCCTTCTAATTACCTTTCCCAAGAGTGCGGTGTGTTATTTCTTCTCTCTTTTGCTGAAACAAATATATATGTGTGTGTGTATATATATACTCATACATTTATATACATATGTATGTATATACATTTATATACACATAACAATTATGAATACATATATACATGCATATATATGCATACATATATAATTGTTTTTTTTAAATATATATATAATTGTTATAGACCTAGGTGTTAAAGGCAATTGCATTAACAGAAAAATCTATTTTTCTTCTCCCAAATGGGAACTTTTTGGCCTTTATTGAGCAGTTTATCCTTTCAGTGGACCTTCCTGGAACGGCCCGCACTCACTTCTTCCGCGTGGTACAGGAAACTGCCTCCCCCGCTGCCTTGAACTGCATCTGCCTTCAATGGTTGGGGTCTTACTGTGAGGGGGGGTCCCCAAGTCACAAATCATGTTGGGATTTGCTCAGACCTTTCTGAGTGCCTCAGTCCAGGCACATGTGAAAAGGTTTATATGTGAATAAATGAGTTGTATTCATCTCTAATTCCTGTGTTTACAAAGATGTCCAGGGCACCTGAAAAAGCAGTCAAACCTCACTCAGCACTTGACATTAAGTTTAACCTCCTCGTAAGGAAACAAGCACTTAAAATTTGCTGAATCATTCTATTCTCACACTTCTTTTCATGGGAACCATAAACCTGGAGGTTTCAGACACACCCTTTCACTGGGTGTCCTTACAGTTGGAAAATATCTATTTTTTTTCACTGCTCAGCCTGAGATTTTGGAACATGGCTTCTTGTAAACATATTAAAGTACTTGCAATTTTTAGACTTTGTTTTTCTTCACCACTGTCCTCTAATCTATCTCTCAAGGTCCTCTGAAGGGTTCATTTCTCTCTGGTGTTCAGACAATAGCAAGAGATGGCTCACTGATCACACTCAGATCAGAAAACTCAGGCACACAACTCATAAAAACATCAGGCAGGTATTATCACTTTTTAAAGCTGCAGGAAAGTTTACATCATCAGAATGTTTATTAAGGAATGCCTTTAACTGCCTTGTGTTTACTCAGTCAATCAATGAGCACTGTCTCAGCACACACATGTAACACATCAGTGAAGGAGGATCTGGGACATTGCACATGGTCTTTGCCATAATGAACACACAATGAATGGTCATCATAATAACCCCCCAGTGCAAATATGTTCATGTGAAGAAAAAAAAAACACATTAACTATGAAGCAGGCAGGACATTTGCTATTGAAACAGAGTAAGGAAAAGCTTCCAAAGAGCTTTATTGCTAGATAATGAATATTAGTTTAAGTATGACAGGAAAAGTTTATGAATATTCAGAATTTATCCACCTCTGAACCACACCCAGCACAGAACTGACAGCTGCATGACTATCTTACACTGTGTGTATGTGAGATACACTGGAGAAATTAATAGTTGTTATCATAGAGAAATATGTATCTCCTCCTCCGGAGAGATTGTGGCAAACCCTTCCCCAATTTGTCCTGTTTGCCTTGGAAGACCTGATAGCATCTTTGTAGCACTTTGTGCAGGAGAGTGAGGGGAAAGCAACAGTAACTCCTCTTTTTCCTTTTATTACTAGATCGTAGCTCATTCAGGAAATGTGGAAAAGTGGTATAGCTGAGTCGTGGACAGAGGCACCACTACTCAGATTTTAGCATAAATGTTAACAGCAGAGAGCAAAGGCAGTCATTGAGAGAGAATTGTCTAATTGACTTGGTGGAGGTATTGTAAGTATTCTGCTAACTACAGACAGTATTCAACTCTCACCCATTTATTTCTTTAGGTGGTAAAATATAGTTAAATTAATATCATAAGGATGTTATTGAAGATTACAGGGAAGAAAAAAATCCAGATGTACTGGAGGGTAATATATTTCTTTAAGCTACTATGCATTTGTGAACTGTAGAGTCATTTCCTTTTCTTAGTGTTCATTTTGTTACCGTTGTCCCAGTTTTTTCCCTTTTGCTCCACTCCACCCAGCCCACCCCTCTCACCCACAATCAGTCCTCTCTTTGTTGTCCACGTCCATGACTCATGGACATGTTCTTTGACTAATCAAAGGACAAGTATGAATGTTTTCAATCCACTCATATACAGATGGGCACTGAGGCTATTGACTATTGTAAACTGTGCTGCTACAAAACAGGGGTGCATAAGTTCTTTTGAATTGGCGTTTCAGGATTCTTAGAGTGTATTCCCAACAGTGGAATCACTGGGTCATAAAGCAGTTCCAGTTTTAATTTTTTGAGGAAATTCCATACTCTTTTCCACAGTGGCTGCACCAGTCTGCATTCCCACCAACAATGCACTAGGGCCCCTTTTCTCCACAACCTCGCCAGCACTTCTTGTTTGTTGCTATATTAATGATAGCCCTTCTGGCAGGTGCGAGGTGATATCTCATTGTGGTTTTAATTTACATCTTTCTGATGGCTATTGATGTTGAGCATTTTTTATATGTCTATGTGCCATCTGTATGTCTTCCTTGGAGAAGTGTCTATTTAGGTTCTCTGCCCATTTTTAATTGGATTGTCTTCCTGTGTTGAGTCATATGAGTTCTTTATATATTTTAGAGATTAAACCCCTGTTAAATGTACCATTGGCAAATATATTCTCCAATACAGTCAGTTCCCTTTTCATTTTGATGATAGTGTCTTTAGGCATGCAGAAACTTCCTAATTTGATGTAGTCCCATTTGCGTATTTTTTCCTTTATTTCCCTTGCCATAGGAGGTATATTGGAAAACTATTGCTATATGGGATGTCTGAAATTTTACTGCCTAAGTTTTCCAATAGGAGTTTTATGGAATCACGACTTATATTTAAGTCCTTTATCCATGTTAAGTTTATTCAGGTGTATGGTATAATTTGGTGGTCTAGTAGAGTCTCTTCTTTTTACTATATTTTATTGTGAAATGTTATAGGGGAATATGATTGATTAAAACTTTAATTGTACATCACTTCAAGATAATAGATTAAACCATGAGTTTAATCTAATAATAGTAATACTAACAACAATAACTAGTTTTTATTGATCCCTGTGCTAAATTCCTTAGATTTATTTTGAATTTTTAAACCTAATTAGTTATTTCTAAAGCCACCTTCTATTAACGAGTGATGAATAATACTAAACAGTAGTGGTGAAAGAGAGTGCTTGCTCAGGCAGTCAGTAAGAGGGCGTATTCGGTGGCCAACACTGCATGTGGTCCTCCTTTGGGATCTGCTGTAGATGGAGTGCTTGTGTTCCCCCATGGAATTTGGAGGTGACAATTTTGTAGGTGATTAGGTGTTGAGAGCAGAGCCCTCATGAGTGGGATCAATATCCTAATAAAAGAAACTCCAGAGACTGTTCTTGTCCCTTTGGCCATGTGAGAAGATGGCTGTCCATGTCACTATGCACTGAATCTGCCAGTGCCTTGGTTTTCGGACTTACCAGCCTCCAGAGCTGTGAGAAATAAAACTGTGCTGTTTTCTAGGCTACCTAGTCCGTGGTATGTTGTCAGAGCAGCACAATCAGAACACGGAAAAGTTCTCTTTTTCTAGTTGGATTTCACAGGGAGTAGTTACAAGATAAGTTAATGAAAATGCTTTTGTATCAATGAAGCCCAGGGAGTCTGAGGCTGAGACAAGCAAAAGCATTTTTCTGAGCAGCACATGGCTAATTCAGGCAGAATTCACTTGTTCATATGAGCCATGTAAATAAAACTAGGTGATAACAATTTCTTAGGAATTATAGAAACTTCCAAAGTACCCCATATTGAATTTTTACATAAATTATTTTATCATGTATAATATTTTTGGAAAAATATCATTGTTACTATTTATTAAATAGGAAAAGTTATGGGATCTAGATCAATTCACTAATAAAACAATTTTCCCAAAGCCAATTTGCCGAAAGCTAATTTTCCACCAGCAAATTCACTGAACGATCAATACAATAACAACTATTCAAAAATAAGAAGAATAATGTGTGCATAGCCATCGAATACATTTTAAAAAATGTTCTTTAAAACAAGTTTGGGAAATTAGTGATTTTGATGAATTTGGCATTTGACAAATTGGCCGGCTTTCAAACTGAGAGATAGATTCATGAATTCAACATTAAAATAATGCATTTAATGAGCACATATCTATATGCCATAAATTGGATGCTTAATACTGAACGCAATGGTGTTAGAGAAATTACTGTTCAGTGGAAGAGAGAGTTGAGGATGTCGTCACGAAGGAGGCAGTTCCACAACAGTGGTGCTGTGGGGACAGAGAGGAGGGGCCTAAGGGAGGAACAACTTACGTTACCTGCCTGTGGGTCCTGGGAGGCTTATAAGAGGAGGTGATGCTTGAGCTGAGATTTGGAGGCTAAAAGGAAGTGAGCAGGTGGTCCAAACGTAGGCCAAGGAATCAGAATGTGCCGTGAAAGTGTTTTTCAGACTGAAATTGGTGACAGTTAGTGGTTCATGAAATAAATGACCAACACAGACAAAGTCAAGACTGAAATTAAAAAAGTTAAATAGAATGGAACAGAAAATATCAGAAGGCACTGAATGTGTAAGTACTGCGTTATAGAATTCTGAATATATATATGTCATGTTATCATATCTATTTCTTACTGCAGGTCAGAGAGTAAGAGATAGGTAAGGCATGGAGGAAAGAAATTACATTCAGAAGGGGCACTAGATGTGGATTGGTCAAGTGGGGAGGAATAATTTGATGTGAGGCTGCAGGGAGAGAGGCCTGGAGAATCAAAGGGAGGTCAGGTCATGAAAGGCCTAATAGACATTCCAGGAAGTTTAAACTTTATCATGAAGATAAAGAAGGCAGTGAAAGGATTCAAGGTTTAAATAGGACATTTTTTATTTTTTACTAAAGAAGTTTGAAAAATTCAGGTAGTATAGAAGAATAAATATAAGAAGAAAAATTCACAGCTAAACAATGACATATTTAGGACTTGAACTCAGCTCCTGGGACATGCACTTAACCGCTAGGGTAGGAGCCAGCTCGTCTAAGGCCTTGTCCAGTGAAATCTGTGTTCATAGTTCCTGTGTGGCAGCTAATACTTAGGAGTTATTGTAACTCTGTTACAAACCTATGCAAATCATATAATTTAGAATGACTAATTTAAATGGAGACTAGAAGATAAGTTCTAGCACAGATACTTGGCTTTTCCCAATTTTCTTTAAGTGTTCTATTTAAATAATCAAGCCAATAATAAATTATTGTTGGGGTATCTTTCAGTTCAGAATTCAGTTTGAATTTTTGGGTGACATTCTTTGAGTAACAGAGGTGATAGAAAAATGGGAAGTTGTTTTTAAACATCAGAAAACAAAATAGCATAGTGAAGAATAAAGTATATGATCAATATGGGTTCTATCTACACAAGCTACCTCTTATCTGTCATTAGGAGGTAATATCTACATAGGCAACTCTTTTTCCAGACAGGTTCATCTTATTCCTCTAAGCAACAATAAATAATATCTCTTAGTTCAATTACTTTTTAAAAATAGATATTTCTTAAAATGGATTAGAAACTAGTTTTTAATCTTTATCATTTTACTTTGATTTCATGATTTGGACAAGATGCTAATTAAGGTATGAGCTTTGCTTTCTTTAATCTGTAAAATGAGAGGGAAGGTGTGATAATGATGTCTGTCCTGCCTACCTTTCAGGGATCTTCTGAAGCACTCGGCAAAGTTATGGTATAATTATTATTATGATCCAAACTCTTCAGTTTATATGTACACACATAGTTATCACAGCTAATCTTTACATAGTGCTTACAAGGTGCGAGGCGCTGTTCTCAGCGTGCTACATACATTAAGTCGTACAACTATCATGAAGCCTTATGAGGTAGATACTATTTTTATTCGCCTTGTACCACTGAGAAAACTGTAAAAAAAAAACAGGTAAGGTGCCAGGTGACACCCATGGAAATTCAAACCTGGCCTGTGTGTCCGAGTCTGTGCCCCTAGTCACGACACTACTCTGCATTCTGGCAGACTCTTCAGGATTCCTGCCTCTCGGAGGTTTTTTTGCCCCTATGTTAGACATCATACAAATACAATGAAAAGATCACTGTATTTGAAGTTCTTGATACTTCTAATACGTGTCTCATATCAATCTGTGATGGGTCACTTACCTCTGTTGTAGCATGCCTGCTTCTGTGAATATTTTTTCCTGGCCCCGTTTTTGCTGCTTTTAATAAATACTGAGGGCCCTGAGACTCAGTTAAGTAGATACTATAATCTTTTCTTACACAAACACTTCTGACACCAAATGAGCGAGTTTTCTTTCCCCGCACTAACCAATTTTCCAACTCTCCAGACGCCAGCTGGATATTTTCAATTCAGTTTAACCCTGACACTGTCTACCCGAAGTCAGCACAGTCCTGCGGGTTAAGGGCTTAGCTCCCGAAGACCTCCCCCACGTCACACACGGATCGCAAGTCTGGCCCCCTGACCATCTGACCAACAGGCTATATAAATCGGGGTTCCCATGATCCTCCAACTCAGGCTCGATAATTTGCTTGAAAGGCTCACAGAATTCAGGGAAACACTTTATTTACATTTGCTGGTTTGTTGTAAAAGATGCATCTCAAGAACAGCCAAATGGAAGAGAGGCAAAGGTAAAGTCTGGGAGAAGGGGGGTGGAGCCTCTACACCCTTCCCGCACACAACACATCGCCCTCCAGCACCTCTGTGTGTTTGGTAACCTGAAAACTCTCAGATGTCCACAGTTTAGGGTGTCTGTGGAGTTTCCATTACAGAGGCATGGTTGATTAAATCATGGGGCATTGGTGATTGACTCGGTCTCTAGCCCCTTTACCCTCCCAGGGGGTTGGAGGTGTAGGACTGAAAGTTCCATCTTTTTGATCACGGGGTTGGTCCTTCCCGCTACCAGCTCCCATCCTGAAGCTGTCCAGGGGCTCACCGGGAGTCACCTTGTTAACGTAAACTTAGTTATGACTTAAAGGAGCTTATTATGAATAACAAAAGATGCTCCTCTCTCCTGTATCCCTCAGGAAATTCCAACGGTTTTAGAAGCTCTTTGCGGGAAAAATGGGGGATGAAGACCAAATATATATTTTTCATTTTATCACAGTGTCACAAAGGATTGTTAGAATTAGGTATCAAATAATTAAAATGATCATTAAAGAAGCTTGAGGAGTAGTCTATGGGATAAGTAATGTGGTAATTCTTACATGAACTTCATGATATCCTAATTTATTTTGTGGTTTTTCATTAACTTTGTTCTGTGCAGCCAGTTAGCAGCTACCTATGGCAACCATATTACCTAGATTTCAATGGTTTCCGTAGTTGAAATAATTTCCATCCATATATTCCAATTTTGGCTCAAAGCTTTTGTTCCCATTCAAATAAGGGTTTTCCAGAGGAGAGAAACATTACTGAATTCCATCATATCAACAAGAATATCAAACCTCTGGTTTGTAAGTCAGAAAAAAAAATTAAATAGTTGTTTGTAGTCTTGAGTTTATTAGTAAGAGGAACAAATTTCCAAAAGAAATATAGGAATTGGCGTAGAAAAGGCCCATTTCATCCGGGCTGTCCAGTCTCTTTTCTGAATGTGCCCACTGTGCCCACGGCCAGTTCCAGTCTTGGATTTGAGTGACTCAACCAGCCAAGTTTCTTAGACTTTCTTTTCTGGAGGGTTCACAGCCTAGTGACTATCCATCCAGGAATGTTTCTGTGATTTCAGCACAGACACCCACAGCATTGGTAATGCTAACTCAGGACACAATATTTCTTTGTGTTTATAGGTCCTCAAACATCAGGTACAATACCTGATAATTACATAAAATACCTTGGCTGGATCCCAGACTGAAAGTCTTCAAAAGACAGATTAATGTATACTAAAGGGAGGCATGGGACTCACTTTCACTCTTACTAGAGAAACAGAACACCCCTGAGTGATATCTAATTCTGGAAGAGGTGCTCAAGCAGGAGGGAACCCCACAAAGATGATGGGGCATTCCAAAAGTTTCTACTTTCTCCAGATTCTAGCTGTTCTTCCTTTGGCTCCTCTAATCTTTCTTTCCCAATTCAGTCAGCCACAGGTATCCTTGTAATCTCACGTGTTTATCGACACATAAACTTAAGGCACGTGCTTCCTTATGCACGCTGTACATTTGCACTAAGTTTTAAAATATTGTTCCCACAAGTCCTCTTTTCAAGGCTTTCACGTATGTTCAAAGTATTTCTGATCCTGTAGTTTATTTTTGATGGTTTGCCAACCGGGCTAGGAAAGCTATCCAGAAACTGTCTTGAGTATTTGTGTAGATTTTTATATCCATAAAGGTAGATACTGGCTATGACTGCTTTTGGGTCTTTAAGTTTTGTTTTTTTGTTTTTAAATTTCCAGGAACACTTAAGAAGCCTGTAAAATTTGAATTAATTTAAGCATATAATCAAAGAAACAGACTTAAAATTTGCATCACACCAATACAAGAAGGAAAAAACAACAAATAACCCTTCCATGTTGTATAAGCATCTATAAAATTCATTGTTTTTAATTAGGTCAGTTAACTACTTTGTAACTTTTTAAATCTTTAATTTTACAGGGCCAGGTTTTAATGTTCAAGAATTTTAAAATCCAAGTATGGTTGCATGGTCCTGGTGGCATCTCTATCATGTCTCCTGATTATTTAAACGTCGGAGTGGAAGAAGTGTGTCCAGATCACCCTGACGTGTAGCGCCTGTGCTCTTGATCTATTACGGGGCAGCTTAGAGTAGATACAATGTTAACCATGGAGCAGGTTACTTTTGTCCTTGATTAACATCTGGTGGGAGAATCCCTCACATTATTTTGCCTTCTTTTTCAGCAAGCAACAAGAATAAAAACCCCAGAAAAAAATCTACCTATACTTTTCTTTGAAGGCAAAGAGACCAGCACCCATAAGTTACCTGCCTGTGAAATGGAAAAAGAAGGAAGGAGGGGTGTACTACAAAATAGAGCTTCTGTACGCTCACTTTTCTGCAACTGATCAGACCGTGGGCTTTGTGAATACAGCCTAAAGCCAAAGAACCAACTTTCTGATGTCATTTTAGTTCAAGACCTCATTTTTGAAACTAAATAGAAAACTATAACAAGGCTCAATTAATTGAAAATCAGTACCATCATCAAGAACAGTTGGGAACCTCCTCAGCTTCTCATTATATATTAAAGATTTATTGGTTAATCTTACTCATAACAATAAAATGATAATAAAAATAGAAAATATTATAAATATTTTATGCTAGTCATTATAATAAGTGCATTATCTCATATGTTACTCACAAAAACTCCGTGAAGTAGGTACTATTTATCCCAATTTAATTTTTATTTATTTTCAAAAATCAATTTTAGTGAAGCATAATTTGAGGGCAATAAATTACATGTATTTGACAAGCTTTGAGATACATATTCTTGTGAAGCCACAACCATAATCAAGCTACAGAACAATATTTTTTTAAATTATTTTATTGTTGTTCAATTACAGTTGTTTGCATTTTCTCCCCTCCCCCTCCCCCTCCCCCATCCAAATCCACCTCCCTCCCTCGCTTCCAGCCTCCCCCTTGGTTTTGTCTATGTGTCCTTTGTAGTAGTTACAGAACAATTGAAACACCTGTAAGAGTGCCCTTGTGCCCTTCACTGTTCCTTTTTCCCTCTGCCTGTAGCCTGAGGCAGTACTGCTTTGCTTTCTGTCACTACAGGTTGGTTTGCATTTGTATACACATTTTTATGTACAATTTTACTGTGCAGGTCTGGCTTCTGTCACTCAAATAATGATTTTAAGATTTATTCTTTCAGTTCTGTGTATCAAGAGTTCATTTATTAATTAATTTTTAATGTGTATGAATATGTCATATTTATTTATCCATTCACCTACTGATGGCTATTTGTTTTTTTCTGTTTGTTTGTCTTCAAAATATTTGTCTTTTGCTTGGTTTTTACTGGGCCACTTGTTTTCTTATAGAATTATAATAGCTATTTATATGTTCTGGATACAAATCCTTTGCCATGTAGATGTATTATAATATTTTTTTTAGCTTTTGGCTTTAAATTTTTATTCTTTCAACAGTAGTTTTCAAAGATCAAAATTTTAAAAAAATTTTGGGAGTCCAATTTAGTAATTTTTTCTTTTACAATTGTTTGCATGCTTTATTTAAGATATTTTTTGCCTACCCCAAGGTTGCAAAAAGTTTTGCTGATGGCTTCTTCTCAGAGTTTTATAGTTCCAGCTTTGACATTAAAGCCTATGATTCATTTATGAGTAATTTTTGATATGGGGTGAGGTGAGACTTCGTGTTCCTTTCTTTCCCACATAGCGCATATCCAGCTGTCCAGCAATGTTTTGTTGAGGAGGAGTTTCCTTTTGCCATTAAACTCTCCTGGGATTTTTGTCAAAAAATCAATTGACCACATGAGATGAGTCTTTTTATGAGCTCTATTCTGTTCCATTGATATGTATGTCTGCTCTTTTACCAATATCGCACTGTCTTGATTATTGTAGTTTTACAGAAAGCTTTGAAATCAGACACAGTGCAGTGAAGTGAGACCTGCAATGTGGTTTTTTAGAGTGACTTTGGCTATTTTACATCCTTTGCATTCTCATATACATATTTAAAACAGCTTGACAATTTTACAAAAAACCCTGCAGGGATTTTTGATTGGGATGGTGTGGAATCTATAAATCAATTTAAGGAAGAATTGATATTTAACAAAATTGAGTCATCTGAGCATTGAACTCGTTTAATTCTATATTTGTTTAGGTTTTAATTTTTCTTAGAAATGTTTTCAGGTTTTCAGTGTAGGGGTCTTGCATTTTTGTTAAATTTATTCATGTTTTATCTTTTTAAATAGTAGTGTTAATAGAAATAATTTTTATTTTATATTTGAATGGTCTGTGTATGATGTGTAAAAAGACATGACTTTGTCTATTAACCTTAGATCTTGTACCTTTGATAAATTCACTTAGTTGTAATAATTGTTTCATTGATTCCCTTGGATTTTCTGTATGAAGCAATAAAAATCAGAAACTTACCATATGCTTGACTTTTAATTAAAATCTCAACTTTCCTCCCAAATCTCCAAAGCCTTCAAGTGGTTGTCTTTTGTATTTTTCCAATGTTTATAGGTATTATCTGTAAAAGAATTGGAATGCCTTATTATTATTCCTATTTTATAATGAAGAACTTAAGACCATGGGAAATTAACACACGTGCCCATTGCCACACAACAGCCAGTGGAAGCTATATTTTAACTCTAGGACTGTCTTAATTCAGAGCTGACACCACATATGCATATATGAAATTTATTCTACTGCAGTGCTACATGAGTTTCATAATATTAACAGTTTAGTTCAAAATGACACTTTCTGGTTTACTACGTGGATTCTGATATTTCAGTGAGAATGAGAAGTACCATCTGATTGAATGTCACTTGTTTCAGTTTAGTTGTATTTCTTTATTTTTGTTCAATTTATCTTTCACCTGGTATGGGCATGGTCAAGAGACAGTAATTGTATCTTTGTCCCACTCTTAGACATCAGAGTTATTTGCTAAACTAGAAAAAAAGCACTCCACTTTACTGAGGGAAAAGAGAATCAAATAATTTATCACATATACTTAAACTTAAAAAGTAAAATTTTTCTAAGAAGCAATTTTTGAAGACATATTTAACATTAAGATGAAAGATATGCTTCAAACTACACATCCAGATATTTGTAGTGTTTCAGGTTTTGGGTAATAAAAAGGGCATAAATAACATGCATATCTTTTCACTACCAGCATCCTTTTAAGCCCAAGTGACATTGGGGGCATGTATATTTTTTTTTCTAGAAAAATAAATGCATTAACAATAGTTAATTGTTTAGTTTTTCACTTTAATGAACTCAATTAGATTTAATTACACTCCATTCTGTTCAACCCTGCTTTGTTCCCATGGCCTTCAGGTTAATAGCTCCTGCTTAGGGTTGTATGTTAGCACTAGAGGAACTCTTCTTGCACCTTGAGTTTTACAAAAACAATCCCTTATGAGAAACGGCCTTTTCCAAGGAAATAACGCAAATATGTATTGTTTACTATTGTGATCAGACTCACATCAGCTAGAGTCAACAAACTAAGAACAAAGAAGTTTCACAATCTTCCTTGGATCCTTGCTGTGCCCAGATGTCTGAGCTATCAATTACCTCTTGCCCCTCCCATATTCCTCTCCCCTTGATATAAAATAAGCCTAAATTCTGCACTTTCTTAAGATGGTTCTAATTAAGATACTAGTCTGCTATCTTCTTGGCTTGCTGACTTTCTGAATAAAGTCGCTTTCCTTGCCCCAGCATCTTGTCGCTTGATTCTTTGATTGTTCAGTGGCAAGTGGGACAAGCTTGGACTCTGTTATATCCTCCCAATCAAATCTAATGAACCAGCATTTATAATGCATTGTGACCAACACTGCAGAAAAATATACAAAGGGTAATGGGAAGAGGGCGGGGGAGGAGAAATAAAACTAGAGTAGATAGTTCAGAAAGGGAGTCAGAGATGGTGTGACTATTGAGAGGGGCCTTAATAAGTGGGTAAAACCGTCCTGGCGTAAAGGACAGTATGAGCAGAGGCACAGAGATTTGAATAAACTCTGTGTGTATAGACAATGGGTGGTGCTCACTTCAGGAGGGAATCAGTTAATCTTGTCTGTACACTCTGGGCCCCTGAATTTTTTCCATGATTTCCAGGTGAGGTCTACCTAGTCTAATCACCTACCAAAAAAATAACAAAAATGACTTTATTATATGTAATTTGTGAATACAACAGAGGATTAATTAAATTAAAAGCAATTGAAGATCCTGTGGAATAAGAACTATATGCAGTTTATTATAATCCTGGGATATATAGTACATACATAGTTACACACCTCCTCATGTTTTGGTTAGTGATGAACTGCAAATGCAACAGCGGTCCCATAAGATTATAATGGAGCTGAAAAATTCTTATTGCCTGGTGATGTCACAGCCATCACAACGCCATAGTGTAGAACATTACTCATGTGTTTGTGGTGATGCTGGTGTAAATAAACCTACTTTACTGCTAGTCATATAAAATATAGCACAAACAATTAGGTATAGCACAGAATACTTGATAACGATAATATGTTACTGGTTTATGTACTGTTTTGTATCTTTTACTATAGAGTGTACACTTTCTACTTATAAAAAAAATTTTTGTTGTAAAGCAGTATGCATGTTGCCCCAGGAGCAGCCTCATATACCTTGTCTTTACTGAGTCTATTGATTGCAACATTTTTTCTTGTGCCTGATTTTATCTTGTGTTGTTTTATAAATTAAGTGTAGCCTAAGTGTACAGTGTTTATAAAGTCAGCATTTGATAAAATCCAGCACCAATTTATGATAAAAACTCAGCAGAGTGGGATCAGAGGGATCATGCCTAAACATAACAAAGGCCATACATGACAAACCCACAAGCAGCATCATACTCAAAGGGCAAAAACTATAAGCATTCCCCTTAAGATAGGGAACAAGACAGAGATGGCTGCTTTCACCTCTCTAGTTCCAACACAGTACTGGAAGTCCTATTCACAGCAATCAGATAACAAGAAGAAATAAAAGGTATCCAAATTGGATAGGAAGAAGTAAAACTGTTTTTATTTGCAGATCACAGGGCACTGTACATAGAGGATCCCAAAGATTCCACCAAGAAACTACTAGAACTAATAAATGAATTCAGCAAAGTACCAGGTTACAAAATTAATTTCCTCTTTATTTCATAGTTTTATAGCTCTATATGTGTGTCTATCCAATTAGAGAACTTTACTATTTTCATTCTTAGTGTACTGAGTCAGAGGAAAGGGATTGTTAGCTAGTTCTGCTCTCTGGAAAGTGAGAAAACATTCAAACATAGGCCAAGTTGAAAAAAGCAACTTTAATTTGGAAAAATAGAAACTTGGTGATTCTCCCTATGTATCATAAGGGTACATATCTTTTGGCTACAGCAGCCTGTGCTTTACTTTAATTAAATTAAAAATTTTTAACCATTTTGTACCCATAGACTCATTTATACAGACACTATGGGTTTTAGAGAATTGTCACAACTAGACCTGTGATTTTTAAAAGATTTTGCTCTGATGAATAAAAATGGAATGGAGAAAGACTAATCAAATAAGAGATGATGAGAGCCAATACTGTTATATTCTAAGAAAAGATAGAAAGGATGAAAGAGATTCAAGATATACTTAAAAGTCAGATTGACCTGGACCTGCTGACTGATTAAATGAAGAAGATGAGAGAAATAGAGGACACATGGATGATTCTGGGGAAAATAACTCTGAGTTTAAAAACACAAGGTTATTTTTCATCAGTTTTTTTAAAAAGCTAATTTTTCTGCAGAGGCTGTTAAATCATTTAAGGAAGAAAGTAAATCAGTATAGTTTCACATTTTAAAATGGGAGAAAAAATCTCAGTGGTATGAATATTATGACACAAATTTCAGAAACATGACTTAGCAAATTAAAGGACTCTGTTTGATCCTTAGTATATTTATTTTAGGGAGGTTGAGGGGAGAGAATTATCTAGGAGGGAGTAGACTCAGAGTGAGCTCAAAAGTAAAAAAAATGTTACAGGAAGACGGTATGACTGGCAGGACTGTAGTATGTACTAAAAGAAAATATGCAGAATAATGAGATCTGTTTAGTAAAAAAACAATTCCCTTTCATGCTGTCATTTAACTATTTAAAAGTGACTGATGAAAACTAGGTTTTCCAAAATCGGAAAAGAGTTTTCTAATTGTCAAGATTTAAAAAAGAGTTGAGAACATTGTTTGTTCTTTGGATCTTTTAGTGAATGACCACTGAGAAGTTATGAATTAATATATTATAGCACAATTTCACATCATAGATGACACTAATGTACACTATTTTTTTAACCTCCTATCCCTCTTTTTACCCTCTTTCTCTTTGCCACTTTCTTTTAACAACCACATTGAACTAGATGTAATAATAAATGCTTTGTAGACAGAAAACATTGGAGAGAATTGTCCACAAAAGACCTGCTCCTCATTATGAAGATTCTCTTAGAATTGACTTATCTTGATAGGATGATGATATTTTCTTGGAAAAAAAGACTTTATGTAACATGAAATGTTTGTGTGTATTGCTTTTTTGAGGAAAGAAATATATTTGTTCTGGTTAAAAAATCAGATGCTAACAGACCATATCATATTATAGCTAACTGTGAGGACATCTCTACATGTCTGGCCAATAAACTTCCATAATCCATGTGCTTTTCATTCCCAGTCAAAAGAAACCATCAAAATTATTTGTTTTCTCCTGGAATTAAATGCATGGACAGCCCTTGTAGGCAATACATCTATAATATTACTCTCTCTCTCTTTTAAACTGTTTTTTTAGAATCCTTAAGTGCTCATAATTTTTGGTAGAAAAATATTTGTACTACAAATTATTGGGGTCTGCATTAAGAGATAATTGCTTTTAATAGAGCAGGGAAGACATGCGAGTGGTAAAGAACACTCTATATTATGAGAATTAAAGCAATTATCTTGCTACTCCAGGCAAATAATACTTTATTTTTATCAGTATCTGGCAAATTTGAAATGTTTTTTTTTCATCTTAAAGTCTCCAAAAAATGTCTTTACTCTTTCATTAAATTTAATGTGTGTGACTATACTAATATAAGTAGATAAAAAAAAGTCCTCCTTGCATTATTAAATCTGTGTCCTTAGGAAATACTAAATTTAACACATGAATTGTTAAAGAGTGAATTACATCAAATAATATTGTGTAACTCCTATATACAAATTCGTGAGTTAGGGTAAAAGAATTGTTTATTCTATAAGTAGAACTTATTCTTTCTGTTATCAAGTCTGCCACAAATATTCTCATCACACCATTGACTTCTATCCCCACAAGAAAAGCAGGAAAGTAATTTTTGAAAAGCAAAAGTAGGAGATCAGATATTCTCCAAGATGGTGGCCTACATAATCATGCCATACCTTTTTGTACAATCACATAGATATTACAACTAAACTATAAAAAAACCATCACTCAGAACCACCAGAAATTGAGATGGATGGAAGTCCTACAGCTACAGAATTCAGGAGGAAACCATATCCATTCAGACTGGTAGGAGGGGCAGAGACATGGAGACATGAAACAAACTGGTTCCACACTCACATGTGGTGGATAAATATTGGGGGGATATCTCTGAAGTGAGGGATCCCAACACCACACCAGGCCCCAGAGTCCAGGCTTCCAATGACAGGATGATAAGTCCCAGTAACTTCTAGCTGTAAAAAAGAGTGGGGATTGAGTTGGTGGAAGAAACTGCTGGATTCTCAAGCAGTTTCTTTCAAAGGACCTGCACATTGATTTACTCAGACTCACTCCTACTCCAGCACCCAGGCAGCAGCTTGAAAGGCATAAGTGGCATACAGGGAGGAACAGAAGTGTCCGGCATCAAGGCAGGAGCTGGGGGACAGCGTTCTTACAGACAGAACTGCTGGTAGAGAGGCCTTGCTCCTTTATTGAGCTGTCCTCTCAGAGACTCACAGATCCCAAGGCACTTATCTGAGACTCCATCAACCTGGCTCACACCATTTGCCTTGCCCTTGTGATTCCCTGAGACTCTGCCTCACCCAACTGACAAGCCAACCTAAGCTGTAAACTAGATTTTCCATACAAATGGCTGGTTTTGAGTCATGCTTCAAATCTTCCTAAATCCTCTCAAACAAGCAGCAGCTAACCTCAGCAAACCCTCATACCTCTTGCTAAGTGGCCCCAGGCCCAGCACTGGCAGCAGCTGACCTTGGTTCACAGTCTTGCCATGCTTGGGTACCTCCAAGTCCAGGGTAAGTAGCAGCCATCTGCAGATTGCTTTATAGCTTATGCCATGTGGCCCCAGATAGAACTTCGGCAGTGGCTGACTTTTGCCTACACCTCCTGGGAAACCCCAAAGCCTGCACACCCAGCGGACTGCTGCAGACCACGTCTGAGTACCATCACTCAACCATCTCTACAAGTGACACACTTATGGGGCAGACTCAATGGGCACCAGAACCCTGCTGAAGTAAGTCCTGTTCTGTGGAGCGGGCCCTGGCACAGCTAAACCTCCATGGAGGGAAGAGGTTGGTGGTCAGTGGTACAGCCAGTTCTTGCAGTTGACAGGCCTGGGTAAATCCCTCCAATTGATGTGCCAAGAGCAATCAAGGCTCAACTACAAGAGAAGGGTGTAGTCAGACCACAGAGAGACATGCATTGAGTGCCCAGCCTAGGTGATAGGGAAGACTATACCACTGGACCCTACAGTACACCTACTACATTAGGCCGTGCTACCAAAACACGGAGTGATAGCAGCTCTACCTAATACATAAAAACAAACACAGGGAGGCTGCCAAAATGAGGAGACAAAGAATCATGGCCCAAATGAAACAACAGGATTCCAGAAAAAGAACTAAACAAAATAGAATAAGCAATCTATCAGATGCAGAGTTCAAAATAGTGGCTATAATGATGCTCAAGGAACTTAGTGGGGGCCTCAGCAGCATAAAAAAAGATCTAGCCAGAAATGAAGGATACACTATTTTGAAATAAAGAAAAATTTACAGGGAATCAACAGTAGAGATGCAAGTCAGATACAGTTGAGGATCGAGTCAATGATTTGAAACATAAGAAAACAACAACAAAACAACCACAACTAATCAGAATAGCAAAAAGAAAAAAGAATCTCCCCCAAATGAGGCTAGTGTAAGCAGCCTCTGGGACAACTTCAAGCAAACCAACATTTGCATCATAGAGATGCCAGAAGGAGAAGAGAAAGAGCAAGAATTGGAAATCCATTTGAAAAAATAGTGAAAGAAAACTTCCCTAATTTGGTGAAGGAAATAGACATACAAATCCAGGAAGTACAGAGAGTCCCAAACAAGATGGATGCAGAGAGGCCCACTCCAAGATACATCTTAATTAAAATGCCAAAGGTTAAAGATAAAGAGAGAATCTTAAAAGCAGAGAGAGAAAAGAAGTTAGTTACCTACAGTGGAGTGCCCGTAAGACTGTCAGCTGATTTCTCAAAAGAAACTTCACAGGCTAGATGGGGTTGGCAAGAAACATTCAAAGTCATTAAAAGCAGAGACCTACAGCCATGATTGTTCTACCCAACAAAGATATCATTTAATCAAAGGACAAATAACGAGCTTCCCAGACTGGAAAAGCTAAAGGAGTTCATTATCATCAAACCATTATTATATAAAATGTTAAAGGGACTATTTAAGAAAAAGAAGAAGATCAAAACTATAAGTAATAAAATGGCAATAAATATATATTTTTCAACACTTGAATCTAAAAAACAAACTAAGGAAGCAAGCAGGACAGAAAGAGAAACACAGACGTGGAGAATGTTTTGATGGTTTTCAGAAGGGATGGGGGTCTGCAGGAATTGGTAAAAAGGTGAAGGGATTAAGAAGTATAAATTGGTAGTTGCAGAATAGTCCTGGGGATGTAAAGTACAGTATAGGAAAGGGAGTAGCCAAAGAACTTATATGCATGACCCATGGGCATGAGCAAGGGTGTGGAGATTTCCTGAGGGAGTAGGGGGTGCTATGTGGTGGCAAAAGGGGAAAACTGGGACAACTCTAATGGCATAACCAATGAAATATAATAAAAAAATAAATAAAAAGCAACAGTGACTCTGCCTCTTTCCCCTTTCCTTCCTATTCTTCTTTTCTTTTTTGTCTTAAATAATTTGGTCTAAAAGACCTTTAGGGCCAGAGCGAGGAAGGTGTCTTGGGGTAGGGGAGAAGAGTGGGTGAGGGGCAGGGAGGACACTGAAGCTGGTTGGGAGGGGTTTCATGGTGGCCAGGAACTAAATGTGAGTGTCTGAGGAGGGTGAGAACATCCATACAGTGTGGAAGTCAGAGCCTGAGCTTGTTGAGGAAAGCATGTATGCACACGGTCAGCTTAGCATGGTGTTTGAAGCTAACCACAATGAGAATGTCCATCAAGGGGGCAGCCCAGAATAGGTAGTGGAAGCTAAACACGTTAGGAGGGCTCTCATGCAATGGGAGGTGGAGGCAGTGATGATGAGCAACTGGTTAATTATGGAGAGATTGATTAAATAACTATACTAAGAATAATATAAATCTAGTTTCTCACTGTCAGAGGAGGTAGTTACAAATACAAAAAGGGAGAAAACTAGAATGAACCTTATGGTGTTAGATTGGAATAGATGTAAAAAACCATGTATTGGTATAAATACTTGGTTTTCAGTACGTAGATAGATAAAGAAGTAAACATAAATGCAAATGAATTCAAATACATACAAACAGGTATTCCCTAGCTTTGTCCACGAAGAGGGTTTTGGATCCACAAGTCTTCAATGAAAGTCACACATCTAATATCCAGGTCTTGATTTCCAAATACAATTATTTTCTACTGAAAGGAAGAAATGAGTAATTCCAGGGCATGGATGAAAGGATTACAAAAGGATGCTGCAACATCTTGTGCCTTGAAGTAAGAAAGTGATCAAGGAATAAGAATAGTAGAAAGATGCAGGATCTGGCTGAAAGAACCTCTATTAACTAAATCTGGCATAAACTAAGCACCAGTATAAATACTTGTAGTGGGTTGTAAGCCATTGAACAAAACTGGAAGGCATAAATTTATTTTGCTATAAATAAACATATGAAGACATTAAAAGTATAATAAAAATGGAATTTTACATAGTTTTAAAGAAAGTTGTCACAAAAGTAATTACCAATTACAAAGAGAAAAAGAGTCACAGCATCATTTATTTGATATTCATGTCAAATATGTAGAGTCTGAATCTAATCATGAGGACAAACTTCATAATATCACAAGTGAAGGACATTTTATAAAATAGCTCACTTTCAATAATCAAAAATGTCAAAACCATGAAAGTCAATGTGAGACTGAGGAACAGTTCCAGAGTGAAGGACATTAAAAAGACAGGGTAAGTAAATGTAATATGTGATTCTTTTAATATAAAGGATATGATTGAGACAATTGGAAAAACATGGATAGGATATGAAGATGAATTGGCAGTAATATGTCAGTGTTAATTTCCGGAGTTGGGTGGTTGTGTTGTGATTATCTAACTGAAGAATGTTCTTGTTTGCAGGAACTCCCCACTAAAGTATCTGAGGGAGAATGGGCATTGGATCAACAACTTACTCTTCAATGGTTCTAGAAAAAAATTCTTTGTAGTCATTTGAAACTTTTCTAATTTTGAGAATATTTCAAGATAAACATCCTTTAAAAAGAAAGTAACTCTAATCAAAACATTGCTCATGGTTCATTATTGGGAATGCCAAATTATTTTAGGAGAAAAGGCATGAGCATTCTGAAGTTTACTCTTTCTTTCCCCTTGAGTTTTGACTCAGCTTTTCAAATGTTATTTTACCATGTAAATCAATATCCTTGGGAGATTTTTCCCCCTACACCTTATTAGTAGTTAACATTGTCCAAATCAAATTACTTTCAACAAGATAAAATACTTCAAAACAGCTTGCAAAGGGGACATGGACATCTTACTTGCAGATTTTTCCCTATTAAATCACAGAGAAAAGATTTCTCTTAGGCTCTAAGCTTCATGTAAATTTTAAGAAGTCCTTTCACGCCAAGCTTCAACTAATTCTTTAAGGTACTTTTTATATCAGAATTCTTGAACTATAGTTAGTTACTACCAGTCATTTTTGATGCTAAACCTGAGCAAGAACTGGTTAACACCTGTGAACCTTGATCTGTTTGTTTCTAGTATTTGGATTTGTAACAGTGATGAATCTGGAAATAAACATGATTTGAACATCTTTCATGAATGATGTTCCAAGGAAGAACATTGCAAGGTGCAAAGACAAATGTACTTATGTTAGTTAAGTTCCTTAGGAAGATGACAACTTGAAGTCATTTTGATAAGTTTTTGCTCATCATACCATCTGAATGAAACTATCTGAATATGAAATGGCTCACCTTCTTTAGATCATACTATAGAAAATGCCACTTCATTGTATGTAGGTGAACTTTGTTTATTAACATGTGTAAATTATTTCCACATTTTTGGTTAACATGATATGGTATTATTATTGTGAAAATTAACAAAAATTTGTAAAAATATTTGCAGGATTAAGCATACTTTATGCTCTAATTTGTAATGATTCAAATGTAGAACAAGTCCTACTGATTTACAGAATATATTAACAACATATGTTTAAAAAACATTCTGGGAAACCAGGACTCAAATCATCAATGTGGAACAAAAGGAAGAAGTAAACATCCAACTGGAACAGAATGAAGAAACAAGAATTAAAAAAAAAAAATGAGGAGTGGCTTAGGAACTTCCAGGACAACTTTAAGCACTCCGACATCCAAATAATAGGGGTGCCAGAAGGAGAATAACAACCACAAGAAATTGAAAACTCACTTCAACAAACAGTGAAGGAAAACTTCCTCAATCTGGTGAAGGAAATAGACTTCCAGGAAGTCCAGGAAGCTCAGAGAGTCCCAAAGAAATTGGATCCAAGGAGGAACACATCAAAGCACACCATGATTAAGTTACCCAATATTAAAGATAAAGAGAGAATCTTAAAAGCAGCAAGGGAAAAGAAGATAGTTACCTACAAAGGAGTTCCCATAAGACTATCAACTGATTTCTCAAAAGAAACCTTGCAGGCAAGAAGGGTCAGGAAAGAAACATTTGAAGTCATGAAAGGCCAGGACCTACACCCAAGATTACTCTATCCAGCAAAGCTGTCATTTAGAATGGGAGGGCAGATAAAGTGCTTCCATATAAGGTCAAGTTAAAAAGTTCATCATCACCAAGTCTTTATTATATGAAATGTTAAAGGGACTTATCTAAGAAAAAGAAGATGATCAAAACTATGAACAGTAAAATGACAAAAAATTCACAACTATCAACACCCAAACAAAAAAAACAAAAACAAAAACTAAGCAAACAACTGGAAGAGAAACAGAATCAGAGAAATGGAGATCACATGGAGGGTTATCAGTGGGGAGGGGGAGGAGAAGGGTGGGAGGGGAAGGACAGGGAGTAAGAAGCATAACTGGTAGGTATAAAATAGATGGGAAGAGGTTAAGAATAGTATAGGAAACAGAGAAGCCAAAGATCTTATATGTACAGCCCATGGACATGAACTAAGGGGAGGGAGAATGCTGGAGGGTAGGGGGGTACAGGGTGGAGGGGAGTAAAGGGGAGAAAAATAATGGGACAATTATAATAGCATAGTCAATAAAATATACTTAAAAAGATAAAAAAACATTTTGGTTTACCTGAAAATATTTACATTCTTAGTTTTATATTGTACAATGTTAAACAATTTCCTTATTTAGTGCATCATATTTGTTGAATGCTGATTATGTACGGTATATGACCAGGGAGTAATTTTTATACTTGTTTGGGAGTATTTTACACAGTTTACATGCCACAAAATGCATGTGCATTTAACTTGTTTATTACAAATTGGTTAAACTGTAAACTGGTTTGGTGAAATAGCTAAATTTATAAAATTTTAATTATTCTCATAGGCAAAGATCAGTGATAATTAATGATTGGTTAAAAATTGTGAAATGATCGTTGGGTGTTTTCTTACTCTATCCTCAAAGCCCAAACAGGTAGGTGCTCTGGAGAGCAGCGCCTTCTTACTTATTTTTCTTAGTTTACTTCTGAGTAAGATAAGAAAACATTCATCTAGAGAAGGATGGTTACTTTATTTGAATCGAATGGAAATTTAAATTTGCATATATTTTTTGTGTCATCCCAACTATCTGACTTCCATGTTTTGATAAAAAATATTTATGTTTTGTCCTGACCGGTATGGCTCAGTTGGTTGGGCATCTTCCTGCAAAATGAAAGGTGCCCAGTTCGACTCTGAGTCAGGGCACACCCCTGGGTTGTGGGTATGGTCCTGGTCAAGGTGTAAACAAGAAGCAACCAATCAATGTTTCTCTCTCATCTCAATGTTTCCCTCCCTTCCTTCTCTCTAAAAATAAATAAATAAAAATCTTAAAAAATATATACACTTATGTTTATTTTTTCCAAGTCCTCTTTCCAAATTCCCACCTACAGTTGGTTTTGAAATAGCAATCATGGTTACATTAGTACAGATATTTGGAGATTTTGAGACTGATTAGGAGAGTCTACTTAATGCACACCAGAGAAGCAAAGGGTCTGAAAACTTAGACCAGGGAAAGAAAGACTGGTCTACTGTGGAAGACGCATGGACCGTTCTATGTCTCTCTGTGAACTTGGTAGCACAACAGCGAATGAAAATTTGTGCTTATGTCAGGGCTCGGCAGTGACAGTTGTCGTTACTATCAACATAACCCAAATTGCTCTTAACGTTCTCATAACTGAAGCAAAGATTAAAAAATTCTTTCATTTACTGAACACTGCCAGGCACTTTGAAGAAGACTGAGGACATAATAATCCCCAAGTCAGATGTGGATCTTGTCCTAAGGGGCTTCTAATCTAGTAGTAGAAACAAAGAGCAAATCAGGGAAAACCCAGCAAGCAAACTATATATTGTGCTGAATGCTAAGAAAAATGATAGTAATAAAGAAGAAAGACAGAAGTGGCTGTAACCCAGAGAAAAAACAAACAGAGAGAGTCACTTTTTCAGAGTGGGCTGTGGAGGGATGGTGTTGCATGTATGGAGTGCTCCCTTGGGCACACAGATGGGTAGGAGCTCCAGACAGATTTGAGGAACCAGGTTCACGGTAAGGGGACAGGGGCTACAAACAGGAGGAGCATGTGTCAGGGAAGACAAAGCTTTGTGCTCTGTATTTTGATGTAGGAATATAAGAGCTTTTGATCAAGTGGTTATTACTCTACCTAAACATTTAAAAATGTACAAATGGCTTTGGATACTTAAAACTCTCCAATAGCTTCCCATGCCATTAGATCAGGTTCCGAGTTTTTACCACAGTGTTCCTGGCTCTGATGCATTCCTCTGACTACTTCTTTAATCTCCTCTGTGTCTTGCTCTTTCTTGCTGTACTTCAGGAGCATTACACCCATATACCATATTTTCGGACTATAAGATGCACCAGACCATAAGATGCACCTAGGTTTTGGAGGAGGAAAATAGGAAAAAAAAATTTTTGAAGCAAAAAATGTGGTAAAATATTTAATAACATAAATAACATATTTCACCAATGTGAGCCAGGTAAGCTACATTTGGACTATAAGACACACCCCCATTTTCCTCCCAAGTTTAGGGGAAAAAAGTGGTCTTACAGTCCGAAAAATACAGTACTTCCCCAGGGATGCTGAGCTCTTTCCCCTGTGTAGGCTCTTACCATATGCTGCGCCTCCTGTCTGAAATCTCTCCCTTTCTTCACATGGCTGTCTTCCTACCATCCTGTAGGTTTCGGCTGAGTACCACAGGCTCTGGGAAGCCTTTTCTAGCTAATCATGCTGTCCAAAGTAGGAATTCCCCTGCCCCTCGAAGTTTTATGTTCAATCACAGCTTCTTGTTTATTTATTCCATAATATATAACTTGTAATGTTTTCTTTATGTTTCCTATTTACTATTTGTTTTTTGTTTATCAGTCTAGTCCAATAGAACATAAGGTTGTGAAGTCAGGTCCTTTTTGTCACAATGCAGTGTCTGTCACATAGACTTTTACATCAGTAGGCAGGAGGCAAATGAATTAAAGGAGCCAAATACTCTCTGATTAGGGTTGCTCTGCCTGAAACTGAGGCACCTCGGCACTATCATGCTGGTAAGGTTTTTAATGCAAAGTAAATTTCATATGTATAAAGAACTTAGATTATCAAAATCAAATATATCATTTATAGAAGAGAAAACTTTACAAGTCACATTTTAACAAGTTTCAGGTAGCTAACCAATATTTTCATCTGAGCAAGAGTTTATCTATATGGTGCATTAGTTAGATGGTGGCTTAAAAAAATTTCCAAATATCTATTTATTCATCTGGGAGTTTTCTATTTAGTGGAAGGAAGTAAATTTGCTAACAAGAAAACATGGCAGCGGTTATCAGTAAGGGTAAGACTTGTTCAGAGGTACAGAAGCAGACAGGTTACTACTGGCAGCAGATATTTAGATCCCTGAAATCCACAGGATGGCAGGGTCATCATCGTCAAATCTCATTTATCCTCAACTTCTCAACATTTCCACAATAAAATCCAATCAATACAGACTGTCATATTAACTTTTTGCTTTTTCGGTGCAGTGTCAGTGAAAATGTTCAGGTTGTATTTTTTTTCTTACCAATACATGGCATCCTTTATTAGATTCTCTCATATAAGGTTAACTTTCATAAAGGATTCTGTTGTTAACTTTGCCCTCCCTTTGAATTGAATCTGAAATAAAGCCCTTTGAAATACATCAATGTTTCTATCTGGCTGGATTCAGAAGAAAACAGAAATTGTATGTGGGGAGGGAGCAACTTTTTAAAATTTATGGTCAGTTCAAAGAGAGCCAGATACTCAAAAATTGTATTATTAATTCTGGACTTGCAACCTATAGTTCATTACTACAAATAATTATCATTGTAATTTAATTAGTCTACAGGAGAATTCCATTTCATTTTAATATAATCATCATTCTCTCTTCTATCTTCTTCCATTAATAATTTTAAAAATTCAATCCAATTCATGACCAATATGTTTAAATAAAATGTGGCTTCTTAAAACAAAAATTCCAATTTGATATAAGATTTATTTTTTTCTGGTAGAAAATAAACAGTGGGAGATATGTAGATGAGTGGAAGGAAAGCTGTTGATAGGTTTAAGTAGCCTTTTTGAGATTAATTGTAGTAATTTCTGCTTTAAGTTTTATTCAAATGAGAGATGCTTCCAGCAAGCTTGGACAGCTGTGTCACAGACGTCCTTGAACTCACGTGTTTAACATTCTCCTGATACAGCAAATTATTGTTCCAAACGTGTGCATGTGTGAATGAACATGCAATCTACAAGGTGGTTTTCAAAATTCAATGGGGTGCTGGTAGTACTTTGTAAAATTGCAGATGTCTGCCCCCAAACTTCAGAGTCAGGTGGAGTAGTTGGAATTTTTAGGACTCTGAAAATAAGCTTCCAGGTGACACTGAGACCAGTGACTCCTAGTCCAGTTTCAGAAATCCTGCTGGAGGTGTTATTTTTGGAAATAAAGAGATCTCAAAACTTTTGATGATGTAATAAAGGGAGAGCTGGATAAAGGAAGTCAGAAAAGCTGCTTTCAGAAAATGCTGTTGTCCCAGTTATGCCTTTGTTTTAGGTACGTTCTGTCCCCAGATTTCTTCAGGATAAAAACAAGACTGTGACTTCCTGTATACCATCAAGGCTATGGCTTAATTGCCTTTGGGGAGATAATGAGGGAACCTGACTTACAAGCCCTAAGCTCTAAAATGATTATGATATCTTCTCATATCTAATATAAGAGTTAATTGTTTCAAATGTCATAACTATATGTGTGTTAAAATTTAAATAGCTCCTTAAAAATATTCTGATTGCAAAAATTAGAGTTGTGAGTAAATTCATCGAGGCAGAAACACTATCTTCCTCTGCCTCTTATCTAGTGCCTCAGTTTTGAAGGAGCCCTTAAAGCCTGCTGGATCTGCCCACAAATCAATTTAGCCCTGGTCTGATTGGCCATCCCGTTTTCTCTGATGCTCCACCTATTCTTTCAATAAGTAAAAATGCTGTCTTGTATGCATCAGCGTCACAGAAGGCAACAGAGCAAAGGGAAGTCAGAAGGTATTCCCTAGGGGAGTGATGGTCAACCCAGCTGGAGTGAAGTTTGGGACGGCGGCTGGATACAGCTAGTCTGGAAACTCAGCATGAAGAATAGAAGCTCACATTATCACTATGTTCTTTGAGAAATTTTAGTTTATTTTGCTATATCAAAAAACAATTGGGAAAAGAAAAGTGAAGTCTATGAGAATAAAATGTTCCCACAAAAGAAATGTTTCATAAAATCATTTCAATGTAATTGATGGCTTTTTAGAAAAAAGGGAATCTTACCCAGGTTTTTTTTTTTTTTTTTTTTTTTTTTTTTTTTTTTTTTTTTTTTTTTTTTTTTTTTTTTTTTTTTTTTTTTTTTTTTTTTTTTTTTTTTTTTTTAATCTAGTTCACCATTTGCCTTATGCTAAAATATGAAGAAATTGATTTTTTGCAAAAGTATACATTTGATATTCCTATAGGAGTTTGGAGTCTAAGCAAACTGTTAAATGAGGAATTGAAACTATAAAAGAATGTAGGCTTCTCAAGTCTCATTTAAAACCCATCTCATTGAAGTAAAGACTTTTCCACATTCACTGCACTGTTGGCTAGGAAGCTGGAGTTTTAAAGAAAAGGAAGTAATAGACTTTCAGCTGAATTTTTACTGCTAGGGGGTGGACCAAAAGGGTGTTTCCTCTTTCCTTTAAGCACAAAGAACTGGGATTTAATTGCCTTATAAACCATTTCATATCCATGAAATAACCAGCAAGTTAATATTCCTAGGGAACTAGAAAGAGGCAATCATAAACAGGATAAGGGCTCTCTGTCTTCTGTCCTCGTCTGATAGGGAGGAACCTGTTACAGAAATAAGATTGGTTCTTTTGTCGGATCTTCAGCAGGCTCTACAAGGATAAATGGAGCAATGGGCACTAATGCCTTACTGCCTCAATCTTAATCCACCGCATTAGGAGGAAATGGAAGAAAATCTAGATGGACAGGAATTTGGAGTCAAATTCTGGCATTAAATACTTGGCTTAGAAGGGAGAAATGGAGGCTTGTGTCCTTTTCTTAATCATCTTGAGTAATGCAAGACAAATGTCCTGTACATTGTAAATGTACAATGTCCATCCTCTTCTTCCTGGCTCCCCAAAGGGAGTATCTTCGGAGGAATGTGTTCAGTTCTGTTGTTACCACAGCAGAAACAGGTCTAGTTCTTCCCATAATTCTTTTCTCCAAAGTGTTTGTAGTTTTGAATAATCAACTGTTAAAGAATCATGAAGGATCCTCCAAGAGCAGTGTCCTCCTGTTAGTATACGAAAGCCTCATCTTTGTTCTTTACAGATCTTCATTGTTTAGTTGGAAAATGTAGTGGTAAAACTTCAGGTTCTTTAGCAAAAATGTTTAAATTTTGAGATTTTTTCAAAATTATGATATTAGATCTTGACCAACGAGGAAATGATGATGGCAAAAATCAAAGTTCACAGATCAGGGTACATTCAGAAAAGATATGTTTCAACCTTGGTCCCTCTCTACAGAGGAGCGATACTACTCAAGTGGCATCAAGCGGTAGAGGTGTTATCTCAGAGTTCTCTCTTGCACTCCCTCTTTGACTCTTCTCTCTCAGCTCCTACCTTTATGCAGATGACTCCCAGGTGGACTTTTCCAGGCTTTGTCAACTCGCAAGGCTCAGGACGTCACATCTCCAGGTCTCTTCCAAGTCTCTGCTGGTTCTTTCTCATCTTTTTGTACAGAGAGCCCACTGGTTCAGACTCTAGGCTCAGAATACAACATTGTATGTTCACTTAGTTGCCAATTTGTAGATTCTATCTCTTGCATCCATTGCTTTTTCTCAACTCTATATGTCAAAGTCCTGGTTTAGGTCTGGATTGCTTCTTGCCATAGATTTCTAACTACCTTCATTGTATGCTATCATTATCTGTCTCATTTATTGCCTTTCCTCCTTCCTTTCTTTCTTACCGTTACTGCTTCCAGAGTTATGTTTCCTAGGAATGTTTCCATTACATTATCCCCTTCCCAAGGGTCCATGTTACCTTCGAAGTGGCTCCCCAAATTTGGATCTCGTGGACCAGTAAAATACAAATATATTAGGGAGCCCCCGTATTGCCAATATTTTTATTGCCCAGTAAGAGCATTAGAACTTCCTATCACAGTGCTATCTACTCTTATCAAAACTTCATAAAATCTATTGTATTTGATTCCAAGTATAGAAAATGCATTATCTCAAAATAAAGGAAAGACCTTTAATTGAATGCCTTTGTTTCATTAAAAAAAACCTTACAAATTGTCACAAATTGCCTTTTTATCCTCATTTCTCTCCAGTCTAGTGAAAACTTAGACTTAAACCATCACTGCACTGTGGCCACTTTTGGGAACCACTGGTCTACAGAATAAAGTGAAAATTCTGTGCAGTATTTGAGACTCAGTCTATCTGGCCTACAGGAAATTTTAGTTTGCGTAGACAAAATTAATTTTTTTCATAAATGCTTTTGAAAATTTGTTCTTCCATGCCCTGCCCATCCTCTTCTGTCTGAATTATAAGTTTTCTGATTACTCTCACCCTTCCCCTAAGTTCTCAACCCGTCCTCACTGGGAATGAGCTCCCAGGCCATTTGTGCTCTCCCTGTTAACGAGAATTCTCCCACTCGCAGTTCCCTCTCTCTTCATTCTGTGCTCCGTCACCCCGGAACCTTCATACCTTTCATATTCTACTTGCCGTGTATTACAGTATCATTGCTTATGCACGGTTTACTCTGTGGGCAGAGACTAGGTCCCATATCCACTAGGTGCTATGCTGCATACTAAGTACTTGTGGAATTTGGGTAGAATTTGGGAATCTTGGTATTACAGAAAATATAGTTTTAAAGATATAAAAATAATATCATTCATAGCATCTCATTCATTATCAATGGTTTCATGACGGAAATGTTCCTGTGCCAAAGGAACAAGATACTATAGGGCCAAAGAAGCCAGATATCTGATTCCAAAGGGCCAACGAAAGGAGTGGGAAGAGAGATAGTGATCCTCCCAAAGGAAGGGCCAGTTTGGAATTTCATGGTTATTTCTGTCTGGTTGGCACTGGATGATGTGAGCTTATGGTCACTGAGGAAGTCCGAACAGGAAGGCAGGTGGCCAGGTTTACCTTAACTGACTTACAGGCCTACATTCCTCTGTAGTCCTGCTTGCTGATTAGGAGAAATGCCAAGGTAAGTGTAGAAGGTTGACAGGAAGACAAACAAGTCGGGTCACGTGGAAGGGATTAAAACAGAACAAAAGACAAAAACCTCTTCTTGCAATTCATTTGATCCAAACATCCAAAGGGAAAAGTACTTTGTTAGTCTGTTTGGGAAAGAATTAGCAGGCTGAAGGTGAGTGAATGATATTTCTCCCCTAAACATGATATTTCTTCACTCTTTGTGAACCAGTAACAGAGTAGCAAGATTAAAAAAAGTAAGGAGAAAGAACAAAAAGTATGAACCTATCTACCAAAAGAAAACAAATTCATTAACAAAAAGCAGAAAGCAAGCAAAACATAACCAGAGACATTGAAATTAAGAACAGTCTAACAATAGCCAGGGGGGAGGGGACAACGGGGAGAAGGGTTTTCAGGAATCACTGTAGAGGACACATGGACAGAACTAAGGGTGAGGAGGGAGGCTTGGGGGTGGGGAGGAGGGGTTGGAGGGGAAGGGAGGAGGGGAGGGGAGAGGATGCAAATAACTGTAATTGAACAACAATAAAGTAATTATTAAAAAAAAAAACAAATTCAACACTAAGGCAATTTTTCCTCTGTCCCAAATGAGAGCTATCTTTTCCAATTGCCATTGAATTGGAAGACTGGTAGACAAGTAGGAAAATCTATCTATCTATCTATCTATTTATCTATCTATCTATCTATCTATCTATCTATCTATCTATCTATCTATCATCTCTATAATCTATCTACTTATATATTTGGTAAATGGCTTGTACTTCCAGTCAGCTAGCCATTCATCATACTGAAATTCTACAAGAGCAGGAGGCTGACACAAAATTCTTCTTTGTTTCTCTTTGTGGAACACTCTAATTTGCACCTGCTAATAGAGATTATGGCTGCCCGGAAGGTCCTAAATTAGTTGCATAGATGTTTAGAGGTTTCTCTGCTTGACCACCCTACTATGTAGTGGAAAGAATAAATTTGAGAAAATCCACAGCATCTATCTCACTGTTGTGGGAGCAGAAGGCTGTGTAACAGTAATTTATAGGCTACAGTTTCAAATACTGTGGTATGCTTCGTTGTGCTAGTGAACATCATAATGAATTCAATAGAATCTGAACCATGTCAGACAGTTGAAATTCTAACAGACCACATGTTTTTATGGAGGCCTCAGAGCTTTATTTCTAGCTACCTTCCTTTCTATTGAATCATGAACTGTATACAATATACATACTTATTTCTAGTCTCTTGTTTTTCTACATAAATCATAAAATGCTTAGGCTTAATTAAAAAAGAACTGCAAACTACATTTCTGGAAAATGCTACAACTGATTATTTTATATATATATAATTTGGAATTCATGTGCTGATCTCTTCTTTAAGTGAGTAAATATACAGGTGCTTAGATTACAACATATGATTAATTAATGATTTTTTCCCACCATAATAAGTGGAAGCAGAGTATGCTCAGGCAGGGTAAAAGTATCCACCTAACACTACTCACTATGAATTTATCTGGAGTCGAATCAGAGTTGACTTCCCAATGATGCAGGCAGGGCTCACTGTTTTGCTTGAATTTTTGCTTCAGTTCTCTGACACAGCTTTCCCCAGAGGTCACCCATTGTTCATCTAATTAACGAAATTGCTATGCGCAGTGAAGCATCTCACTTCTTTCATCTGTCTGTCCACATGAGGTCTGTTATACATGTGATATTGCAATTATTTTTAAGGGGAAATTTTGGAATTGAGAAGTAAGTACCTGTTTGTTAGCATTTTAATGAACTTGGAATCTTTTATTTTGGAAATATGCTGTTACTTGCTGTTATAGACTGAATGTTTGTGTCCCACCTTCCTTCAAATTAACATGTTGAAGCCCTAACCTCCAGTGTGACTATTTTTGGGGATGGGACCTTTGAGGAAGTAATTAAGGTTAAATGAGGTCATAAGGGCGGACCCCTGATCTGCTAGGATAGGATTAGATAGGATCCACGTCTTTATAAAAAGAGACACCAGAGAGGTCTCTCCCACTCTGCAAGCTCACGAAGAGAGGTTTTGTGAGCACACAGCAAGATGGTAGCCACTACAGGCCAGGCAAGAGGCCTCAGCATGAAAGCTATCTTGCTGGCACTTTGACCTTGGACTTCAGCCCTCATAAATGTGAGAAATAAATTTTCATTGTTTAAGACACTCGGTCTATAGTATTTTATTATGGGAACCTAAGCAAACAAACACATCTGTAAATTTACATGGAATGTGAGCAAATGTGAAATTTAAGGGCAAAGCTGGCTATGGCACATACTTAGTCTGGTAATTAAGATCTCAGGAACTAGAGTCAGTCAGAACACCTTCCCTGTCATCCTTCTTTTGTCACCTCACTAGGCTTGAGCTTTTTTATTTCCAAAATTGGAACAGTAATGAAGTCAATACAAGGATTATGTGAGTTGGCATGGCAAGCATAACCTTAAGTACTCAGTTAATATTAACTATTATTAATATTATAACCTGAAAATAGATAGAAGATAGTGTCAATTTCATGTAATGACAATGAACAAATGTACTTATGATCCTTTAGAAACTAAAACCACATATGCTATACTCATGAAGGTGAAGAGATTAAGAAGTACAAATTGGCAGTTATAAAAATAGTCATGGGGACGTAACATACAGCATAGGGAATGTAGTCAGTAATATTATCATAACTGCATGGTATCAGATGGGTACTAGACTTACTGGGGGATCAAATCATGTGGACCACGCCTCCTTTCCCGTGACAGCCTCGGGTACAGGGCTGTCGCGTTAGAGAGCAAGGGGATTTGAACTGAGGAGAAGAGATTCCTCCTGTTGGGAGGACAGTGTGTCAACCTGACTGCAAAAGACAAACTGGCAAATGTTCAGAATGTCCTACATGAAAGTTTATGTAGAAACCAGCCTAGACTTTTGAAGGAATGGGTCTAACAAACTTCTGGAATTCTGTCTACCTGGAAATTCAATTTTCTAACAAACTTCTGGAATTCTGTCTACCTGGAAATTCAATTTTTTGTTTTAACCTTACAACTTGTCAAAATTCTATTTACTGTTAGTAGAATTAAAAAGTGCAAGGGCCAGTGAAAAGGAAAAAATGGAAAGCCCATCTTTTCCAACTTCCCAGTCACAAATTTTATGACTGATTGTTAATTTAACACCCCTCAATACCGCAATTTTGATATGGGTCAGTGGCAGGGTTTGTGGTTTATGCCTGCCTTGGACTTGTGGAAATGTTTCCACAATATTTTATTAGAAAGTGCCCTTCTAATAAACTGCCATCCTTGAGATTAGGAAATAGTACAGAGAATGACATTCCTTAACTGAAGTTCTGGGCACAGCCCGAAGACTAAGGAATTACTTAGTCTCTTCCACTCAGAAGAAGACGTGGACTTTGATCAGTGTCTGGAGCTGCTGTGAAGGAACTCATTTTACAGCTTCTCTTTGTGCTTTAGACAGGGAAGAAACATTGGTCAGTATTTCTCCCAAACTGAGTATATATCCTGCAATTATCACAACTACAGTCGACACCAAGCAATCTAGAGGAAAAACTAATTTAACGGTCAAGCATTTCAAGGCACTTTTTAAACTACTTAATGTAGATCTAGATGATCGTAATGATTGACAAAGTATTATCAGTGGCACCACAGGAAGTAGAAATATTTTACTGAGTCCCAAACAGATCTGACACATTTTTCAAAAGGCAAGCCCCACTGACACCACCTGCTGCTAAGAGGTTTCAGTTCTTTGGTGTCTGTTGTCTTTAGCAGTCCTCGATCTTCATATTTTAAGGTTTGTTTCACTGGTGAGAGGAAGAAAGGTCCCTTTCTATTCAATAATTGTGCTGTTTCTATCAGCCTTACAAATGACAGTTGAGGTGAATGCTTAGGCCACGTGGTTTCTGGTTATGACTTTGGTTCATGACCCCTTGAAGACTAACAGTCCAGCTAAACCGCTGCCAGTGAGCCAGGGACACTTAGGGCTCTGGCACCGCCGAGCAGGCTAGTATTGGAAAGTCAGTCCCACTGTAAACATAAATGCTCCCTTTATTCTGAACTCTGGGCAGATACGACTTGTACAATATTTGAAATCTTTCCCTTCAGCTTTGAGGATAGAAAGCCAAGGGCCTATATTTTCTGGAGGCCACGACTGAAGATCCAAACTGTTCATTTGTTTCACCTCTAAATGCCCACAACCAAATCTGCAGGATCCGGTATGCTCTTGTGTGAATTCAAAGAATCTTGTTACAAAAGGCTAATATTTTTCTTAGGGAGTAAATAAACATAACAAATCTGAGCAAATATCAGTTCATAATTCCTTCGGTGATAAATTCCACGTGCTCTAAATCTCTTTCCTGTGTTTGAGTAGAGAGGTTAACATTTTGTGCAGCTTTTTTTAGTGAGTTAAGGCAATAAAGTCAGTGGACGGAGATTTGATGAGGGTTACTGATTAGGCTACTGACATTCTGTGGTCCAGCTTAGGCTTCCCTGACTCTCTAACGCTGCTCATCAGCCTTGTTTGATGAACAGTGTGGGCAAACATCCCCCTGATGTGGGAAGTGACACTGAGGTCAAGTTATTCAGACTATTTTGTTCAGTGACGCCATCTTTCTCTTTTGTTTCTCCCAACCTTTTGTTTTGAAAAATTCCAAGCCTGAGGGAATGTTGAAAGAATAACCCAATAAACACCCATATACCCTTTACTTAAATTCACAAATTGTTAATATTTTATAATGTTTGTATACTCTCTATTGGTTATCTACCTATCCATCTATCATCTACATGCATACATAATATATGTCCTCTTCAATTTTTTTTCTGAGCCATTTGAAAGTAAACTGTAACATCATGTAACTCTCCCTCTAAATATTTCACTTACTTATTCTTAAGTGTTTATCAGTTAAGAATAAAGACATTTTCCTACATTACCACAATGGCATTTTCACTCCCAAGAATTTAAAAAGTGATGCAATATTTGATAATATCTAATATAGAGTATACATTATGATTTCTTCAACTGACCCTCAAATGTCCTTTATAGTTTTTAAAAAATTCAATCAAGTCTCATGTATTATATTTAGTTGTGATATATTTCAGTTTTCCTTAATTTTGAAGTCCTATTTTGTCTTTTATGATAGGAATAATTTGAACAGTCCAGTCCAGTTGTTAAAGTCTCAAAGTTCGGATTTTACTGGTTGTTTCCTCATGATTAGACCCTAGAAATTTTGTTGCCAAGAATACTACTCAGGTATTGTGTATGTTCCATTGCATCCTCTTTGGAGGCACATGAGACTAACCTTGATCACTTGGTTAAGGTAGTTTATGAAGATCTTTCTTTAATAAAGGCATTATTTCTCCTTTGTAAATTAATAAGTAATCTATGAGATGATGCTTTGTTATCATGCAAATAATATAAATATCCTGTTTCCCAACAACCTTTCACTCCAAGATTTTGGCATCAGTGGCTTCACCAAGAACAGGCTTGCGTGGAGAACCACAGACTCACCCGAGAGGGGACGTGCCACTTACTGCTCGCTCTTCTCACTCCTCCGGAATCGCCTTCTGTCCACTTCTCACTGGGCCCCAACTCGGCAAAAATCACATAGGTTAACCAGAAAAAGGTTCAATTTTATTAGCATAAATTTATTTTATAACTTCAAATTTATAGCATTTGCTTATTATTAATTCAATTTGTGAGATTCTTGAGCCTGTCTTAATGAACATAATAATTTAATATTGGAGTTCTAGGTGGTACTTGCAGTCACATCAGTCTTACAGTTGAATTGTGTTTGTTTAATAAGAAGAAAATTCTGATTTATGTAGGTAATTGTTAAAGATAGCAGCTTATTGTGAAATCTCAAGATGCTTTTAAAAAACTGTTCTGGAAGCTTCAAAGAAGATGAAAATGACATTTTTTGGTATTGAGTTGTAAGGAATAACATTTCAAAACTAGCCTGCATTCCTTATCTATAAATGTAAGTAAGATAAGTAATCTAAACCTACAAGGATGGTTAGAATGAATTGTAAGATAATATTATCAACATATTACGAATCTGCTTGTTGCTGGAAAAGTGACATAATCAGATATACCCAAGCCTTGCCTGGCATGTAATTTAACTTGGCACACATGTGTTGTCATAAAAAAAAATACAGTTTTTGCTTACATGGGCAGATACAAGCCTGATTTTAAACAAGTACAGAAATAAAGTGTTGTTCAGCACCATATTCAAATGTATATGAAAAGAATACAGGAAAGTTCTGCATAAAAGTGCTGTGCCGGGCAGCTTGATTGAGGCAGTAGAGGTTGGCAGAGTGTTAAAAGCCAGAGACCTTTGGTGACTTTTGCAGGCTTCTATTCCTTCTCTAGCCTCCTCCCCGTGCACCGCCCCTTGGCTCCGGTCCTGCTGGTGGCAGGTCTGCTCTTCCCGCTCTCCAGTCTGCTCCTGACTCAGGGCCTTTGCAGCTGCTGACCCTCTGGCTTCCTCCCACTTCCTTCAAGTTTTCATTAAACTGCCACTTTCTCAGACAGATCTACACTAACCTCTTGATTCACTTTGCAGCCTCTGCTTAATTTTCCTTCTTTGGCCTTATAAAATTTTAATATAATATACTTATTTTGTTTATTTTTTTTTTGTTACCACTGCTAGAATGTAAATTTAATAAAGGGCAAAAATGTGTGTTTGTTTCTGTTCATTCCTGGATCCTGAGCCCTTCAAACTGTTCTCAACATAAAATATGCACTCCATAAGTATTTGTCAAATAAGTAAACATTATGTTTTTGAATAAAGATATATACATACATGTGTTTTATATGCAAAATATACAAATATATTTTTAAAAGTGAAATTCAGATCAAATATTTTCAGACCCTCTGAAGGGACTTACAGAGCTCCAGGGTTTTACAAACTCAGTTTGAAATCAATTGCTAAAGATTTTATTCCATTCTTCCCCATATTTCTAGCAGTTGAGGGGAAGCTGAGGAGTGACGGGAAAAAAACAAACTTTCGGCATCCTTTCAAACAGTTCTTTTGAACATAAGATGTCACAAAATTTATCACTGCTACATACCAATGTTCTCACCTCCCTGTTTTATTCAGTTTCAAATACAAAAATATTTAACATCATTTTCTTTCCCCCTCTCTAACACAACTTAAAACTGAATCATTAAGAAATTAATAGAATAGTTCCCTTTCTGAGCTTCACATAGATTATTAGACCTGGAAAGGCCCTTAATGATCATCTAATTCAAATGCTTCATTTCCAGGTGAGAAAACTGAGGCCTTCAGAAGTTAAACTTGGCCTAAGTCATGTAACTGAATAGTGGATGCTAACCAGGGCTGAAACCCAGTCTTCTTTAGCCCAGCTGAGTTTCCTCTTCAACACGGCATGAAATGACATGCTCTATTCTTGCATAACATGGAGTCACTTTAAAATTGGACAGCAGATCACAAGTGTGGGAAGGGATGACTCAGAAATAGGATCATACCTAAAGGACATGTCCTTTGCCAGCCCTATATCCAGTTTGTCATGCTGAGGAGTCAGAAAATCCACTCAGACACTGTTTTCCTCGCTATTGAATTTAGGTTTATATATGAACTTTGGATTCTTTAAAAGACAATTTTTGACAAGGAAGAGAGAAGTATACAAAACTTGTATTGGACTGAAAAGGGGAAAATATGCAATTTTCTTTATGTTGTACTGAAGAAAACAATGCTGATAAGACAGAATTAACAGCATGTCAGCAGATAAGCCCTCCAATATCCTCCAGTAAAATCTCTGTGTTCTGGAAGAGAGCTTCAAAGCAAGTGAAAATGTGGAGAAGATGTCAATACGATTTCATTTGACTGAAGTTTTGAAGATTAAATACTTTTTGGTTTGCAGATTCTTACTAGTTTTTTTCTTCAAAATATATAGAAAAAGAAAGATAAACTATGATTTTGCATTAGTGAAAAATCACTATGTAATTTTTCTTGGGAAGAAAATAAATTTTTTAAACAAAAATTCAGATCCAAATAATTACTTGGATATCCAAATACTTTGAAAAAAGCTAAAACAGAAACTTGAAGTGAAGTACAAGTTGAAGACCCAGGCCTCTGTCTGTGTTACTCGGACACGCCCCTGGGAGGGTGAAGGAAGGCCTGACCACAGGATAGCCTGAGGGTGCAGTCACACCCAGGTACTCGAGTTCCTCCCTGCACTCTGTCTTTCTTTCTGTGTCATTGGCCAACACACTGTTGAGTAAAAATGTATTTTTGTTTAGGTAGACTTAAGTAATTTTAATGTTTTCATGCTTGTTTACTTTAAATATTATTTCTATTTTATTCTTCTTCCCCAAATTTCTTTTCTTAGGAAATTAAAAAATATACACAAATACCCAAGGATGTGCTAGCAATACAAATAATGTAACAATCAGAGAAAACCTTGTATCTTCTGAATTCTGAATTCTGCTTTCTGTCCAACCCCATCCCCGCCTACCACCTCTCCAGTCTCATTTCATTCTCAGAAGAAATTCGCTACGATAGTTTTTTTCTTCCAATGGTTGAATTCTGAAATGGAAGGGAGCATAGAGAAAATATTTGAAAGACTGTTAGAGGTCTAAATGTATAAAGATGCTTAGTGCTCCCACCAGAACTATTGCACTGCTATCAGAAGAGTCAAATCATACAACTACTTTGGAAATCTGTGTGATATGATTTAATAAGTTGATTTAGGCATATCCTACAAAATGTGTGGGATCAGGAATGAGGCAAGAATTCTCGCACTTACAACTTCTATTCAACACTGTACTGTAGGTTTCTAGTAAGAGCAGTAGGATAAGAAAAAGAAAGCATATTGGAAAAGAATAAGTAAAGCTGCCATTATTAGGTGATAACATATTTCTTATGTAGAAAATTCCGAGTCTAAAGGTATGGTCGATCCAAAAATCAATTTTATTTTTATCAACAAGTACTATAAAACTAAAAAAAAATTTAAATTTAAAAATACCACTTATAAATAGCATCAAAAGTTACCAAATACTTAGGAAGATTCTCAAGAAAGAAAACTATGAACCATTTTTGAGATAATTATAGAAGATTTCAACAAATGGAGGGATAAACAATAAACAGAGGGATGAACCTGTTCACTGATGGAAAGACTAAACTTTTAAAGGTCTAAATCCACCCCTACTGTCCCCCCCCAAAAAAAAATTTAATCTATAGACTTAATGCATTTCCAATAAAAATTTCAGCATTTTCACTTTGTGGAAATTAAAAAGTTGCTTCTGAGTTCCACCCAGCCTGGCACTCAGAGGGCCCTGTGCTTGGTTAAATGCTTTTTTGTGTCTGTCTTGAAGTTTTCCATGAGTTTTGAACAAGGGCACTTGGATTTTCATTTTGCACTGGGCCTTCCAAATTATGTAGCTGAGCCTGCTGGTCTGATACCTCCTTCAATACAATCTTGATTCATTAATAGCTTTCAGAATTCCTTAAACATTTCCCTAGGTAATAGTAGTTCTTTCCTCTATCCAATGCAATGGCACTGTTTTATAAAGCGTTTCTGAAGCATAAAGCTTACTTGTTTTCGTGTACAGCTCAACAATTTTCAGTAAGTTCATAGAGTTATGCATCCGCCGGCACAATGAGTTCCAGAGCATTTCCATCACTCCAAAAATGTCTTCTGACTCTTCGAAATCACTTCCTATTTCTATCACCAGTTCTAGCACTTCTAATATTTTGAATATATTTTAAAAAATACGAATTTTATGGCATGTGTGTACAGGGAGAAAATTCTACATATTTTTTAAGGAAGTTGAAAAGAAGAAAGACTTTGAGAAGGATAGTCTTCAAAAGAGGAGTGTGTGAAATCATTAATGTGAGGAGCCAGTCGCCTTTTCTCTTCAACGGGTAGTTAGTAAGAGGTCATTTTTCCGTGGACTCAATTCTGATGACCAAATAGCAAGTAGCATCTGTTTAGATTTAGGCACTGCTACTTAAACAAAACCTGTTTCCCTTTGGATTTTCAACAACAACAAAAAAATCACTTGAAAATAATACAACCATACTGTTTAACCTCATTAGCTTGTAGAATAAAACAATAGCAGGATATTATGCCAAACAAAGTTTACAATCATTCTTTTGATTTTAATTTGTATAAAATATTTACTTCTTAAGATTATAATAAAATTTCTAAATGGCTATTTTTATAGAATTGCACAATATAGTATGATAGACAAAAATAAAATCTCCAATTTTTCTAATACTATGTCACATTTCCTCTTAACATTTTTCTTTGCAAATATGTGTTTATCTAGTGGATAATTTTTTGGTTCAACATGGAATCTTAACTCATATGCAATATTCTTTTTGGTGTTTCATATGTTACCATTTACACATATTCATAAATATATTTCAAAAACATAATTTACCTGTGTGAGTGGCAGCTGACCTTGGACAGAAAAATAGTCTGGAAGGAGGGTGTCAAACACAGGACTGAACGTGAGAGTGATTAACACCGGGTGTGATTCAGATCTTTCTGGACAGCTCTGTAGCAAGGATAGCAGTTCTCCTCCAGACCATCTGATACAGAACTCTGATAACAAAAGATAGTAGATTATTCTAATTTATTAAAAATAGCCCTCATTCCTTAAATATGATTACTTTCTACATATCTCTCTCTCTCTTTCTCTCTCTCTGTCTTTGGTATAATATGCTGCTAACGGGTACAGGGTTTCTCTCTGGTGGTAATGAAAATGTTCTAGAATTAGAGTGTGGTAATGATGGCACATTGTAAATATATTTAAAGATCACTGAGTTGTACATCTTAAGAAGGTGAATTTTTAAAAAGATTTTATTAATTTTTTTAGAGAGGGGAAGGGAGGGAGAAAGAAATATCAATGTGTGGTTGCCTCTCATGCGCCCCCTACTGGGGACCTGGAATGCAACCCAGGCATGTGCCCTGGACTGGAAAGCAAACCAGCAACCCTTTGGCTCACAGGCCAGCACTCAACCCACTGAGCCACTTTTCTTAATATATTTAGATTATTTACTTATTTGTGTGTTTCTGCTCTGAAGAAATTGTTATCCCACAAAGGTGAGATCTGTACTTAGTGCAATTATTAACACATAATAGATGTTCAATAAAACTTTATTAGTGGCAGGAAGAGGGAGAGATGAGAACAAAGTGACATTTTTGTTCTTAACCACCAAGTAAGCCTACTAATCTCCTTGAGTATAGAAAGCACATAGATATATAATTTAATTAGGTAAATACTATAAAGTCATATAAAAACATTTGGCAAGGTGCCTAGCACATAATAAGCACTCTGTAAATACTGGTTATTATTATTAACAAAAATAATCTGCTTTCATATAATCAGCAGCCTGAGCCCCAGCACTGGAGGCCAGGAGCAAGCCGGAGCTGCGAATGGGTAGTGATTGTGGCGCCAACACCCAGGGCTGGGGATGGGTCCTCTCTAGTCCAGTTTGTCCCACAGGAGACTTGTCTGGAGTACCCTTCGGGCCACTCTTCTTTTCATCTGCAGATATGTTATTGAGAATTGCAGCTCAGCCCTGTCAGTCTAAATTACGCTAGGAGGATTAGGAGATGCTCTGCAAGGAGAAAACAGGATTTGGCAATTTGATTTCAGGAAGACTTGAAAGGTCAGAGATGGAAGGCCAAGGAGAAAAAAAAGGGGGCTTTGAGCTTCTGCAGTGATAACCAACAATCAGCGTGAGAATGAGAGTTATGGAAATTCAGGAGTAATGTCTTCAGTAAGGATCCTCAACCAAGATAGAATTTTGTCTATTTGAGGAGGTGAGAGATACACTGAATTGTCTAAAAAGGATGCTGTTTGTTAAGTCTGCTGTCCTCATTTGATTTCTAGTTAAAATAGTATTGTTGGTTCAGCAAAATGACTCTCCTTATTTAGTAAAGCTAAACAGTTATTTTAATTGCCCCTTAGTGTTTCTCATTATTTTTGTCAAATTTTATCCAAAGCTACTTTTAAAAACAGTGCTAAATCTTTCATGCTTTAAATAAAATCTGTTGCCTTCTTGTAAGCAATTGGCAATTATGTAAGAAGTTAATGAAATAATACACTTACATGAGGTTTTCTATAATATATTTTCACACACAGTCACTTGTTTGTTTTACAACTAGTTATTATGTCATGTTTTGTTGGTTGTTTGCAGATGAAAGATTTTCTTTTTTAAACCAAGTAGAGTATCGTTCTAAATAAGTGGACAGAAAACCCAGAAATATAACCATGCATTCCTGTTCATTAAGTGGTTATTTTTAGGGGCTTGGTGCCTGACCCTGGATGAGTTACTCAACATCTCTGAGCAGCAATTTCATGTAAAATCTATGAAGTGAAAATAATAGCATTCTGTTTATATGGGTCTTGTGAAGATTAAATAAAAAAATGAATTTGAGTGTTAAGTATAGGACTTGGTGCAAAGCTTAAACAAATAGTTTAAATTGTTTTAATTAAGTGTGTGAATGTGAGAGAGAATCAGAAGGCACTGTTTTCCTGACAGATGATGTTTATGTGACTGTGCAGGAAGATCGTAAACATATGTATTTTGGTTACCATTTTCTGATTTATTTATCCATTTGGATTTTGTCAGCTACTTTCAATTAATCACACACAGGCCATGCCATCTACATGACACAGATGATTTTTTTAATCCAACAGAATTGCCTGGGTGTGGCACCTGGGACTGGACTTATTAAAAGTTAGAGGCAAGAAAATTTGTGAGAGTCTTTTGAATTTTGAGCCTCCTGGGGACCTCTAAACTGCTATGTGCCTCACCTCTGATAACGGAGCAGTTAATTATGTGTGTGTGCATATACATACACATGCATATATACGTTTATATGCATACCCTCATATATATGTATATACATGTATATGTGTGTATGCGTCCCCACCCCACCCCAGAGAGTCAGCACTATCAGGGATGCCTCACTAGACTATTTGGAAATGTTCTACCTCTATGATTGGAGGGAAAGGGAGTTAAATGGTAGAGAGAGTTAAAAAAACACACACACAATACTTGCTTCAGTGTTCATTTTGTTACTAGAGTATTAAGTAAATGTAAATGTAAGAGAGAATTTTTTTTGAAAGAGCCTTTCTATAAAACCATTACATGCCCTTTGCAAACAAATCAGAAAACACAGAGACAAGGAAACATGTTCCCATAATTCTTTCACCCAAAGATAACTACCTTTGACATTTTTATTATATCCTTCATTATAATTATTTATGTACACACATGCAGGCATATGCATATGTGTGTACATGCATACATACACATATATGTGTGTTTTCCAAAAATGGAATCACATTGTATAGTGTTTTGTCACCTGCTTTTCCCACTGAGATAGCCCTAAAAATTTTCACATCATTTTAATGTTCTTCTCCATGGTCCTTTTAAATAGATGTAAGCAGTATATGGCAGAAATGAGTTGTTATTTCTTTAATCTCCTAATTTTTCAGAGTTAGTTTACAGTCTTATTGCTATTTTTAAGAAATGACTGTTAACCAGTCTTTAGCTAATAGGAAAAATTTTGAAAGGAACTGAGTATCATATCCAATTCCTCTATTCTAGCAGGTTATCCTCGTGAAATGATTGCATTTGAAATCACTTAGCAGCATTAGAGAATAGCACAAGGTAATAAAAACAAGCTTCTAAGACAAAATACATAAAAACTAGGAACTGCAACCCCCAAGGGATGGAGGGAGGAGACAACACAGATTCACGCTGAGTTCCCTGCTTTGAGCCACAGTGGGGGATTGAAAATGATCATGCGACTGAAACCCTGCAAATACTCATGCTGAAGAGGAGAGTTTAAGATTGTTTCATGACCTGTAAAGCTTTCTGTCAAACACTGAAAACTCTCTTACATTTTATATCAATGTTGGTTATAAATGTACTGCATGGTGAAGTAAAAAAATAGCAACACTAATATATTAATACATTGTAATGTAAAACATTACAAACATTAAAAATTCTGTTTTATTTCTTTGTAAAAAATTATCAAAGGTAGATTGAACAGTGCTTGCCTTATTTTTTTTTTTAATATAAATGGTTTATTTACTCTAAACAGCAACACAGACAAAAAGCCGTATAAACACAAAGGAGGTGATGCAGAAACAAGAGGCTGGCTGACTTCGGATCTGAGTTCACGGCAACACAACACAACCAGGGTTCGGCAAAGAGAAGGACAGAGGCAGGAGGGCGGGGGACAGGCTGGTTTCTTTTTCGTGCAGCCAGCTGGAGGTCACCTGTAGCTCTGACAGTGGGAAGCATGCCTGTACCCGTGAGCAAAGGGAACTAGCTCTTCAGGGACTGATAGAAGTATCAAAGTTTATAATTTTACAACAGTTGAAATACTGACATCAATATTAAAATAAAAGCAAGTTTTACATAATAATAAAAAATACAAAAGGCTGAAGGATGAGATCTTGTATGAAAAACTGGGCGATTCAGCAAGTGGAAAACTGTGTACCAGTGGAGGAAATGGAAAGTGGCGCCCACCTTCCTCCCCTGGGTGACTAGTGATTGTACAGAGCAATGCCAGATCTGCAAATGTTGTAAACAAGTTCTTGCCAAAACAACCCCTTCCTTTTGATGTTGCTGCAGGTTGCTGCTTATGAGGGTGCAAACTTCTTGGCTTGTGCTCCAGTCCTTTTTTTCATACTGTCAGGAGCATATGTTCATAATATAGTCTTTCCTATAAGTCAGCTGGGCGACTGCTTGGCTAGCTGCTTGCTGAGCAGCCCGGCAAAAGGAATAGACAAGAGTCACGTACAGTAACTATGCTATTCACTCAGCTTTTATTGAATGCAGGTTCACTCAAAGTAGAACATCAACATACATTAATATCTTACTCACACTCTAACAATCTAAGAGAAATACAAAACACACACAGAGCAATCAATGAGGAATAATGAAGCTGAGTCTCAGAGTTTCAGTCTGCAGGTCCGGGAGACAGCACAGTGGGCAAGGGATCCGTAAGCGTCTTGCAAGGAAGGATCTCCAGAGCCAGGTGGGCAGCAGAGCAGGTGAAGTCTTAGTCCAGCAGGGCAGAGCCTCTGGTGGCCAATGCCACGGGAGATCAGCATGGTGTGGAGCAGCACTCTGGTGTGTGGAGCTCGGCTGTCTCAGCAATGGTCTGGATCCTGCCACAGTTATACCTTGAAAGTGGTGTGCTCCACCCTTCTGGGTCTTTTGATAACTATCTTGGCACCCTTTTGATAACTATCTTGGCACTCTTTTGATAACTATCTTGGCACCCTTAATGCCAAGTAGGGAATTTTCCCAGGAGCCTATTTATGGTGGTCCCACTCATGGCTGTTCTGATAACATGTGCAGATATCTTAGGTGTGTCTTCTTGTCAGATGTATCTAGCATGACTTAAGTGGTTTCCCTCTTGAACCAAAGTGTCAAGGCTGACCGGCTGCCATCTTGGTTGACACGAGTGACTCCATTTTGTATTATATACTTTATGCCACCTTGATCAGACCAATGCCATTTTATTGGTTCTGCTTTCCACATGTATTCTACTCTGCTTTGGCAGTAAATTGTGTAGGCCTCTGCTTGAGCTTGATCTTGGATATTTGATTTATTTAGAAGTTTCTAATTAGCTCTGCTTAATCATAATGGCTGGCCTCTAGCCCTTGTCTTCCTCAAGGATGGACAGGTACACAGTACCCGAAGAGTACATATTTGGGTGAAATAATGGTGGTTAAAATTTGCACTTTAGGGGTGAGGACAGATAGTCATCTTCCAAGAGCATCTGTAGATCAAACAAGGATCCTTCCCAAGGGTTCCTTTCTTTCTGCTTTGGTGTACTCCCAGTTCATGAGGTTCATCATGCTGTTGGGATTTTTTTTATTGGGACAGCCATAAAACCAAATGGGTAGTCTTTCCTCCAAGCTTTCCTCTCCTGGGCATATCTGCTGAGGGCTTCCAACATTTATCTTTGGCTCTTTTGGTGTCATGAAGTGTCTCTAAGCGTGACTTTATTGAGAAGTGTTTTGCCAGCATTAAGCATTTCCTCTGGGACACCTTCATTCTGTTTGTCACAGCCTCTTTCCTCATTTATGTCTATAAATTTGCCTCTTCTAAGCAACTCTGATGTACATAGTCTCGCTAAAGTGACAACGTCCAGATTCTCACATCTGCTATTGCTTTTATATCTTTAGGAACGTTTAATTCGAATTTTATTTCCAGCACTATTACTTTTCTTTGTTGCACTTGCACCTTTGTTTGCCAATTTCCTCTTTCAATTATCCATTTTACCAAAATGTCATGTGGATTTAACACTAGGAGGCAAGACGATCACATGCCTTGTGGTCTGTGCATGAACTGAGCAACAGATGTACAATGACCAATCACTGACAGGCTTTGGAAGAAGTGACATGATTGGTCATTGATCAGGATAGGTCTCTGTTATGTATGTAGTGATTTGTGCAATGAAGAGCTAGCAGCAAAGTTTGTACTTTATGTAATTACAGTTAATATACCATGCTAATGGAAATGTAAACCAGGTTTCAGGACCAGTGTTATTTAACTAAACCATGCTAACTAATTCCCCATTTTATGGAGAAGCATGCCTGTTAGGTGACTCACTGCCATGGAACAGAACCTGGAAACTAAAGATTCCTCTGAAAGATTCCTCTGAAGCCACAGCACAGCTGAGCTGGGTCTCAGCTGATTGTTCTCTCCCATTCCACACCAGGTGCTTTCCCTTCTCACTGCCACCCCCTGCCCGCCCTCGCTGCCACTGCTCATATGCACATCTCATGGGCAGTGACAAGAAGAGGCTCATGCCCAGCAGGGCTAAGGCTCTAGGATAGTTTAAGAAGGACAAATATTTGAGGTCAAGGTCAGATCAATGACGTTAAACACAGACTAGGAATGGAAGGATAAGGAACCAAGAACGTTGAGGCATTTATAGCTGAGTCTGTAGATGAAGAGGACTGATGGCAGCTGAAGACAAAGGGAGGATTCATTGGAAAGAGGGTGAAATGGTCTTAGAAAGTAGGGGCTGGGGCGCCTGGGGAGATTTCTCACAGGGTTTGATATATTGCCCCAGTTATCTTTGCGCCGCAGTGCCTGTCACATAATAAGGCCTTAAATGAGGCAAAAAAGAATTGTTATGATTTCACCACAAAGGCAAGTATTTTTTATTCATATCAATTTTGGAGAAATAATACTTTCATAAAATCGAGATTAAGTATAAATAAAATGAACTAAAGATGAAAGTTAAGCCCAAGGATATCCAATGATTATTTGTGCTTCTCTGCACTGTCCCCCAAGTGGTCAGGTTGATATTTTGGAAATGTAAATCATGTCATGTCGTTTTTTGCTTAAACCTTTTCCAGTGGTTCCCGCTGCACCAAGAATACATTCTAAAGTTCTTCCCATGGCTCACAAGGCCTGTTTCTGAATCCTAACAAATTCCCTGACTCCATCTCTCGCCCCTCATCCTTCACCACTCTCCCCTACCCTCCAACATTCTTTAGTTGTGTTGACCTACGTTTCTGTTCCGCAGACAGGCCAAGCTCGCTGTGGTCCACGGTCTTTGCTTCTGCTGTTGCCTCTGTTTGGCAGGCTCACTCTGTAGATCTTCACACGGAAACCAGGGAGCGCTGTGCCTAACATACGGAAAGAGTCATTAAGTGTTATTACTTATGATATATATTGTTCTTTATAAATTCTGTTCTTAGAGTTGTCCTTTTTTTTGAGATTTCCTCTTTCACTCTCACCTGCTTTTGAGTAAAGAATGCGTAATAAAAAACTGCCCTATGGGAAAAAAGATGGAAGGCATGCCTGCATTGGTCAGAACAAACTGGTTGTGCTCTAGTAACAGTTCCCTGAACCCCAGTGACTTAAGACATAAAGGTCTGTGTTGTGCTCACACTACATGCCCAGTGTGAGTTGGCAGAAGGTTCTACTCATTGTAGAGGTGCTAACACTTAATGACTCCACCAATTCAACATGAGGTTTCAGGTTTGCTATGTTTGAAGGAGATAAGAACAGAAAAGAGGACATTGTCAGTTAAATGGTTTATCCCACAAGTGACCCAAATCGTTGCTCAGATTTTATTGACCATAAGTCTGGATCTGCTGTTTCCTACCTGCATTTGCATCATTTAAAAAACAATCTTTTATTAGGCCTTGATAGCAGGGAACATATTTTTGGGTAGGGTTTCCAAAATAATTTGGAAGTACTTTTAACAATTCAGATTCCTAGGTTCTATTCTCCAAGATTCTGATTTAGTTGGTCTGGGATAGAGAGTAGTCATCACTTTATCTGCAGTACTTCCAGTAACTCGGTTGATTTTGAGACACATTTTGAGAAACATATCTCTAGAGTTTAGAACAATGGTCAATCTATTTTGAGTGCTGAATAATATTTTTGATTGACTACACAATTAGGGTTCCCTTATGAATGGGAATTTAAAGGAATGAGTCAGTAATTTAAATAAAAAGAATTTGTATATACTAAATTGCATTAGCAGGAAGGAAAAGGTCCAGAGTTCTATCCATTCACCCTAAAATAACCTCCAACTTCTGGGAGGAGGTAATGCTAGGACTATCTTTCACTTTGTTTAGGTTACCAGGTTGGTCCACACAGCATCCTAGCTACGTCTTATCTGTTACTCAATAAGAAGGCCCATGTCAAAGGATATTTATTAAAAAAGTGGATGATTTCCTTGATTAATTCCATTTGAAATGTATTACAAAGGAAGCAAATCCAATCTCTTGTAATTAGAAGTTGTTTTAATTGTGTGAGCCATATTGCCCGCATTTCTTTGACAATGACAGATAACAGCCGCCTTTTTATGTTGTATTAAAAATCTAATGGCAATTAACTTTAAAATCCCAACTAACTGGCAACTAAACTCTTTGTCACTTATCTGTGCAGTATTTTCACACTCTAATCACAGAATAACCATACTAGGAGTAAAGATCATAATGGTGTTGTTAAACCAGAACATAAATGTGTGCATTTAAAGTGAAGTTAACGATACGTTATGATAGACTTCCCATCCCCTTGAAAAGCACAACTATTTAAAAACCAGATCTGCTGAATTTTCAATATTCAGGCTTTTCTTTGAAAAAAACAGCTTCAAGCTGGAGGTCTCCACGAGTATGCGCATACAAGCATTTTGTTTCAGTTCATAAAGTCGGAAAGCTTCCAAAGTATTAAAACTTGAATGCAAAGCATGTACAAAACACCATAACAAAATGGTGCTTAAAATATCTATTAGTTGCTTTAAAATTAATTTGTAGCACATTCTACTGGCATAAGTTCTGTGAGGACTTATTCAAACAGTGTCACTGTTTCCTTCTATGGGCAAGTTATTTATAATGTTGGGCTATTATTATAGATATGCAGGAATATAGGTACTCACACCATGGAGTAAGATAAAGGAAGATAAAAGAATAGTTGTTGAGATAGTGTCTTGCTGAAAATATTGGTGTGATTCTTTAATATCTCTATTTTGACCAGTAAATCTAAGTATCTTGGCTGGAAAGTAAATGGGTAATTTTGCCCTTGCCTGAATATGGAACAAGTTTAGCTAATCCTTTCCTAATGGATAGAGGGTTACAAACTAAAGGGCTGAAAGAAATGCAAGAAAATCATATATACTCAAATTCTTGTTCCCTTCTGTTACTGCATGACAGTGCATGCTTTTCTGGATCACAGTCATGATGTTCTTTCCTGCAGATTTCTCTGTAGTATTCTTATACGAAAATGGCTGTGTCTACTTAGAATATTCCATGAACAATAATAACCATGAGTATAGAGAGCAAGAAGATTGTTTGAGATGTGTGCTTGTTCGTAAGCCTCACAATGATCATAAAGCCGAGTGAGATTAAAATTGGGAAACAGACGGTCTGAGCCGTCTATCCTATTTATGACATTCGTATGACACTTAATTTTTTTAAAATTCAGGTGCAGAGTTGAGCTAATCCTATCTCTCAGCTCACAGCTCATTATAATTGCTGGTCCTGGGAAAACCCTGTTCTTTATTTCTTTATCTTATTTCATTGCCATGTTTATGCCTATTTCCATTCTTCCCTCCAACGCCCCCCCCAATTGTTTATGGAACTTTATATGTGTTATTCAGAAATGTGTATTGTTCTTCTGTGCCCTTGTATTTTTTTTTTAAAGATTTTATTTATTTATTTTTAGAGAGAGGAGAAGGGAGGGAGACAGAGAGGGAGAGAAACAGCAATGTATGGTTGCCTCTCACATGGCCCTCACAGGGGACCCGGCCCGCAACCCAGGCATGTGCCCTGACTGGGAATCGAACCGGGACCGTCTGGTTCCCAGCCCGCGCTCAATCCACTGAGCTA